>JAGDQP010011066.1:0-23704 GCA_022664845.1 Lepisma saccharinum
AAATGAAGGAGACATTCTTTAGGCAGTTCTGTATTAGGGCTTTTTTAAATTGACTTTCTTGTTTTTGTAATATGACCAAAAATGTTAGTACACTGTCTAACAGTACCTCTTCCCCTTAATATTGGTGTTTTTTCTGAAGCAAGTCTGCTCTTCACATTATCGGTTTCACGGAAACAATAAATTCAAAGTGTAGCATTTCTGATACTTACTCCATGCCAGAAAGATATCTGACTAGCATTCTATCCATCTTCTACCAGATCTACTTGTTTGATTGTTTCCATATTTCTGTTATAAATAACTTTAGTTGTTGATTTCCTCCCAAGACAGGATTTCCTCCTAAAACGCTAATTTAGAGGCACATTGCTCTAAGATTCTACAAGAAACACTGCTCTGAGATTTTTTTATCATTTAAGATAAGGTTTTCCATTCGGATAGAAGTCAAGGGGTAGACAATTACTACTAAAGCCAAAGGGAACGCTTAGCTACATCATTCTGATTCCCCAAGCTTGTAACACAGTAGTGAAAGAGAACGTATATGATGACACGGAAATGTAATAACGAAAGTGATTGGCAACAATGTTTAACTCAAATAACCAGGGCAGATACTAAGCGTCAGGTTACGCAATACGAAATCATCCTTTCTGAGGAGAAATTTCTAAATGGCGTCGCGATGTATCACGGCTTTCTCGAATTTTAAAGTGAATCTTTTGTACAGGTATGCTACTATTAGATAATTACAAACATTTAAAAGTAATATTGCTATAAGGAATAATCCTATTTGACAATGGCATGTTGTTCACAATCTAAAACACTATGAAGTAACTGTGGGGCTTAGAAGCAAAAGCTGCAATCTCCACTCCAGAAAATTTTACGGGAGAGCCAAAATAAATTTTATGGTGGTAATAGTATGTGGATACTTTTCCCCTGCTTTTCCTACGCAAAAACCGACAAAATACACAAAGAATTAGAGTTTTGCCTTCATTTATCTTCATTACACACTTTAATGTACGTATATAATTCCATCAAAATCTCGGTTTCCCAAGAAATGGAGATTGCAGGTTTTGCTTCTAAGCCCCACAATTTCATAAACTTGGATTATACGAAGAGGGATTGGAGCATATTTCAGGATAATGTTATAAATTGGTACCCCAGGGAACACTCATTAACTTAATGTCATTCAACTCAACTCATCAGTCCAACAGCAGGTCGGGAAGAGTAGTGACATAGTGAAGAAAAAAGTAGTACCTGGGCGCTTGATTCAAGAATATTTTATGAGAACACGGCAAGTACTGTGTTCATTATTTTATAACGAAGGCTTGTTTGAAAAGTATCCCACCTTATTACTTTCTGAGGAGTGCAGTGAACGTTAGATGGAAACACTGCACACAGCATAGTGTTGTTGGGTGGCGTGATCCTCGCTTGATATAGCATCAGGCAGCTAATGTATAGTGCCGTGGTTCTTCTTCGTTGCAGTTTCATTCGAAACAAAATGACAGAACGTGTGGAACAACGATATTACATGAAGGTTTGGTAAAAACTTGGATATAGCCAGACAAGAACAATACTCAAGATTCAACAAGCTCTTGGGAACGATGGGGAGTACACAAATAATACAGTGGTAGAATCTGCTCAAAGATGGTCGCACATGCGGAGCAAAATCAAAGTGATGGCGATTGTGTTCTTTGACTACTGCGGCATTACGCATTACTAACACATTCTAGGAGAACGAATAGTTACGTTGGACTACTATCTTGACATTCAGCGCCTTCTACGTAATACAGTTACTCGCAAGGGAGGAGACCTGTTGGTTACACAAAACTGGAGCTTGAATCAGGATAACGTACCGATCTATTCCTCGCATTTGATCCAATATTTCCTTGAAAATAACGGCACTACCTGTGGGTCACCAAGTTCCATACTCCCCGGACATCTCTTCTAGTGACTTCTAGCCTTTCCATAAGGTCAAATCGGCACTCAAAGGTAGATGCTTCGACATCCGAGAGGACATCATACAGAACAGGACGGTGGCATTGATACCCGTTCCAAAATAGGAGTTCCAGGCATGCTTTCAGCAATGGCAGGATAGCTGGGTTAAATATGTGGAAGCTGAAGGGTTCTATTTTGAATGTGATTAGAAATTGAAATACACCAGGGTTGTAGTTACATTTTCCTGGCAGTACTTTTCAGACAGACCTTATATACATTTAAATTATAGCAGTGATAGTATTAAAACTACTCCTACTACAAGGATAATCAACCATATTTGTCAGCAAAGCCATATCTAGAAAGAATAGGCTAAGACATTTTCTACCATCTTCAATCGTTTAGAGATGAATGTTTCATTACTTATGCATGTTTACTAATAATGCATCAGCATATTCTTTCAACCATAACACGTCACGAAAACTTTATATTTGTGTTAAGAAGAGAAACCTATGGTTTATTTAAATTGTAAATAAAATACACTTTTTCTTGCAATGTGCATTGAATAGAAATACAAACATATTTAATAAAGTTTGAACTGAATGTAAACACTGTGCTCGAGAGGACAAAAACTAGAACATACGTAACATTACAACTTGGAATAAAGCTATGTAAGCTTTACCATTCCAGCTTGACCCCTTCGATATCAAGGCAAAACTAATCAACAGATTTAAAGATTATTTGAGTGAGACAAGCAGATTACTAATTAATAAGGTTTTAGGAATCACTGTATACATTCAAATAATTTATTTTTAGCTCTGCCAAAAAAAAAGAACACACGCTGTTATTTCTTGTATCACATGTCCTGCATGAATATCAATTGTCAATATGGAACAATTAACGATCAGCAATACAATTCTATATTGAAATTCTTCACAAAATGTAATGTGGCGACTATTTTCATTGCATATACACTTTGTTGGAGGTTGTTAACAGTCTGTTAGATCCTTATTCATATATAATACACTCCCACTCACTCATACACAGTTATACGAACTGTACTCAACACTTCTGAACTTTCAAAATGAAAGTTTCCCTACTTTAGAAATTATTCTTTAAAACACTCCCTTGCACTGTATATACGCCATTACAAGATTACTTCCATTTGTCGAAACATTTCTGGCATTCATCCTTCTAGATACTGTACAGTACAACCAATGAAATTACATTTATCAAGTCAATAGGTTTTTGAAACTTGACTTTTTAGCATCATTTTCCTTTTAGAAAATAAGTAAAATTTGCTGGAGAAAGATCAGATGAGCAAGCAATATGGGTAATGACCATGACTATGCGATGGCCTTATGTTTTGTCGACAAGTGAGGGATTAATAGCGACATGTACGCAAGCATTGACAACGTATAGCACCCATAGACGTTCTCTGCAAGCATCTAATCGTTTTCTTCTTATAGCCTCACGTATGTCACTTTTATAGGTCTATCAAAATTCCTCTATTCTTTATATTGAGATCGTTCCTGATTTGCTGAGAACATATATTTAATCGTAAATCAGTTTCGTCAGGCTTGCCAAATTGCGTTCTTTCCTGGCTAATCGTTAAAAGAAAAACGTGTAATTTAAAGCAGAATAAGCTTTCCATGTACTACAAACTTATCTTTATTTCGATTTACAAGATAGTACTTTCTAGGCTTCGTATTTTGCTATTATAACTCTCGATTATATCGCATAACGACAGCATAAATACCAATTAACATAACAATACTTCCTCACTAACATCACTGTGTGTCCATATTTCAAGATCATAGTCTAAAAATTAATATTTCAAGGTTTACACGTATTGGGTGTCAATTCCCAAACGTATGCCATAATCAAAGTTACGAAAGATCACAAATATATTACTACGAGTGTCCCTACATTGAATCTTAAATCCCCAATTATCGTAATAAACAAACTGTAACATGTTGTTAGATTTGCCTTACATTATACAAGAATACTTTTTATCTTACCTTGAACGTAGACATTACAATACTTCAAACTAACATTTCTTTGATGTTTTTTTTTTTTTTGAACTTCTAGATGAAATGTACGGTGCACGACAGCCCCACAACAACAAAAGGAAAACTATTGCATTACATTCAACTCCGAAGGATGAATGAGGGTCATCATCGACCGAAGTTCGGCTACTTTTTATAAGTTTTTACCACTCGTAAGTTTAAGTTTGTCGTTAAGCATTATTCCTGAATACTGCTTGCTGGATTTGAAATATCTTGTACGAGATTTCCATATGTGAGAGGAACTTCATACAAATTAACTAGTCTTTTAAAGAAATCGTCAGATGCACTTCACTCGTCTTTCCCCAAACACAACAGAGTATGATTATTAAACAAACTATTGTTTTCTTGCTTTGCTCATCTACTTGCCAATGTTGTTTCTTAGTTACAGCAGTAGATCTACCCCTGTGCTAGCTTGTTAAGAAATAGTTCTGGAAAATCACTTAGCTTTAGACAAAGTTTTACTCAAGTCTTATTTGCAAATATACTTGCCTATTTGTTCGAATTTTCGTCAGATGGAGTGTCAATACTCCCCTATAATGACATTCCTCTAGCTAACCTAACGTTATGTTACCTAAGATCGAAGCAAGTTGAAGATTGTTGAAAGTAACTAATTTAGTTTAGTTTTCATAACCTAACTAAACTACAGTAATGTAGCTTGACGTAACATATTGTCGTTGATTAGACAATGATGGGGAGTATCTGAAGCAGAGCCATATCTTTTTCTCTCATTCTTATACAAATCTAGGACTCTGCAATCTAATCTCCTAGCAATCTTACCTCCTTTAAATTGTAGAGGTAAGTTCTAAATACTCCTTATGATTTTCGTGTTAATGATTTCCCCATGATCTTCAAATCAGAGGGAATGAGTAAAACCGATATTACAGGGGTTCTACTGCGACGCACGATATGCAATTTTTTTTTTTTTACCACGAAGACACTTCATATTTAGAGGATGTAGATCTGATACAGAGGCTGATACAGGACGTGCAGTTTTTTGATAACGTAGAAGCCTAACCACCCCATTTCATGAAACTCGATTCAAAATTGTACTGCGATGAAGAGCAGATAAAGCTAAAGTGGGGATCAAAATTAGTATGAGTCACAGTATTTTCTTTTCATAATACATAATATGATACGTAGTTATCGTGTTAGAAAATTCTCACAATGAAAGAATTGAGGCTTGAACTACATGGCATCGACTTGACTACGAAAGCGAAAATATTTTGTGTATGCAATATACAGGTAAGGTACACATTCTGCGAAGAACACGATGAGGCTTGCCAGAGCTCCAAAAGCATATGTAAGAAAGATAAACTGCAGATGATGTAGAGTCAGGACAACTCGAACTTTGCTTTTAGTTGTTGTTGTTGTTGATGGACTTCCTTTAATCATTTTCGTTAGCTTTAACTTATATGTTATATCATCTATCCATTTTTGCTGAACACCAGCTTCCAAAGCCATTTGAATAATACCATTGACACTGGGAAGGAAAGGTGAATCTTTGATCAGGTAAAACGATAAATACTGTACAAGAACAGGTTGTTCTACAATGTGAACTAAACATTCGTCATTATTGTATAAGCTTTCATTAAGGATGATAATTTTCAGAAACTTTAATGGTTCAAATACAACGATATCTTTCTGGTGCGCAATCCTTACTAAAATTTCTTGTACATTTTGATCTGTTTTATATCTCTCCTTCATTCTTCTTAAGGAAGGGTTTTCAGACTCCGTTATTAAAGCTTTATGATCAGGATGACTCCTTACTTGAAGACCACTGTTAGCAACATCTTCTAATGTTTTCATTTCAGGATAGTACATTGGAATTGTAAGAACACGAGCTAAATGCCCTTGATAAATTGAAGATATGACAAGACTAAAATAAGCAAATGTTATAAATAATATTCTGAGAGTAACGGTCATGGGTTTAGTGATGGAAATTTGAAGATATATAGAGACGATGTAGGTCATAACTCTATTGGGTCTAAAATTGGTGTCATGTTCACCAGTTACTTTCACAAACAGGTACAGTGTAATTACTGAAATAACTACTGTCATAATTATTCCAAACCATACACTGTATTGAAAACACATAAACAAGTACTTCTGAATCGGTACTTTCTTTGCCTTCGGTACTGCAAAATGAATGGGGAACGTTGAAATAGGTACTGTAAAATCTAATACAGAAGCATCAGTAAGGTACAATGGCATAGCATTTATGAACATGTCCGATTCTCCTTGTACAACATTGTCCAGCTCAAGACTCCACGTGATACCGTCTCTATTGTCAGGATATTTACTATAAAACGTCTGAAGGGTAAAATTAAGATATTCGTGCAGTAAAAGGACAAATTGGGCATCGATTCCACCTTTCATTATCCTTCGCTCGTCGTTAACATCCTCGTGCTTCTCGTATAAAACATTAGGAAACTTTTCATATCCTCTTGTTTTGAAAGGGTAGCCATGAAAATTTCGCTGACTTGGAAACATTTTGCTCATATCCTCTGCTGTGTGACGTTCACACACCGCATCTACAGTATGTTCAACCGTACGTCCAAATTCTCCATATTTACCGCGGAGGAAAGGATTGAAAGTTGCAATACGTAGTGGAATGTGTCTACCTTGTTCAACATAAATGTGTGAATTTATTCTTGCGAACAGTAAAGTGTTTAAAATCTTTTTTGACCAACAGAGATTTAAGACGTAACTAATTATGTATGGTTCTAGGTCTTCTTCCATTAGTATTATGACACTTTTGCTTCTTCTGTTCCAGTAAGGTAGATTGCGAACTTGACGTAGTAGAAAACTGAACCGTTTCCAGCTACTGGACACATACAGGGATATATCGCTTTTGAGAAAATGACCATCCATATCAGACACTTGTTTCACTTCCCTTATTGGAGAGATCTTCTGGACGACCACTGGAAATGTTCTTTGCAAGTGAGGAACGAATACTGATTCAATCCAGAGTTCATCAGTTCCGTCATAGATTGCCAAGTATTTTTCGCTGGGAAAATATAATTCTACTATAGCGGTTACACATTTGTACAGAGAAGCATGGTGAGGTTCTTCTATTTCCTTCAAGGTCAATGATATATCAGCTGCTATGAAACGGTTTGAAAGCATGTGTAAGATGAGTTGATGAAACCAGAAGAATCTTAGCTCAATCATCATATTTTTCGTAAAACCTGGAAAATAAAGATGAGTATAAGAAAAAGGAGGACATTATAAAATACAAAAAGGTAGTTTAGAAACACAATAGTACCTCGCTTTAGAGTGTTTCTGAAAATCATGTTACTATTTTCCGCTCTTCGTCTGTTTTTAAGTAGTCAGATTAAAAGAAGTTGTAAACCATTAACCACACTATAAAATTAATGCAGTACTGTATATATATATAATGTAAACAATGGTGTAATGGTTCACAGTTCATACCTATGAACATGTAACATGTAGTTTAGAATACCTTGGACCGATTTTTCAATGGTTACTGTAAAGTGAAGCAATACTATATTGTTATAATGCTAGTGTACTGTTACATGTATTATGTACTGCGGTAAGTTCTTTCGTTACTTTACAGTATGCAGGCACTACTTTCAAAATAGTGTTAAGAAAAAGTATGTGGAGTTCGCTCTGCAGAATTTGAGCACTGTATGTGTCAATATTGCATAGAAACAAAGAAAATATTTTAAAGAAACAAAACCCAGGAACTTGACAAGAAGTAGCGTCGGGCTAGAAACTCACTTCATGCTGACAAAGGATTTGGTTTACTTGATGGCTGCCAATGTACTTTCTGGAATATACAAAAGCAAAGTAGCAACTTCAAGAGGCGAAAATGTTTCTATGAAACTAAAACTGTTTCACTAATCATCCAGCTCATTAGTACAGGAATTCTTGAAATCAAAAGACTACACTGCAATTTTGTAGCACCGATACAAATTTGGATCATGAATTCTATAGTTATTTGCAGAGTTTTGGTCACTGTATAGGACGATATTCGTCGAAAATCTGAGTTGATAAATTACTTTGGTAATGAGGAATATACCTCTAAGCAATGTTCGATGTAAATTTAAACAAGAATAAACTGAATAAAATAAATATTGGCTGCAACTATAATATGCAGTGAAGAAAGTTCCTATACAATGAATATAAACAATAATCCGAGAGTATAATGCGATATTAAATGAACTTAGCGTTGTACCGAGAATTCTGTGGATACAGAAAAAAAACTGAAATTGAAGTGTAAAATGATGAACATAACATTAATACAGAATAATTATGTTAATTTTGATATTTTTATTATCCACGAGTCACCCTATCATGTCTCGTTAGGGTAAGACTTCATTCAAATCAATTAAAAAATATATGTTAACTATAAATAAAAAAAGTGAAAAAAGAAAGTAGTGAGTTTGTAAAATCATTAATCCAGAAGGGAGCCTCGGACTGAATCAACATATTAGAAAACCTAGGAAAACAACGATATTAAAGTAAACTGCTACACAGCAAAATCTTGTAGTAAATTATAGGAGCTCAACAATAAGCCCAAAAGAACACGAACATGCTAATATCATACAGGAAATCCTTTAATGAAACTGGAACCACTTTAATACATAAAGGAAAGCTTAGAACTCGCTGAAAGCCAGGAAAATCAAACGAATCACAATCACAGATGCTTCCAGAACTTTAATTATGTCAGATCATGATACGAATCTGGTGTCGTGGAAAAGGAAACGTTCAGGACAAAATCATCACGTAACCGCGTGCATGTTAGTCGTCTCTGTGTGATGATATAGGCCTATGTGGATAGAATTACATTGAGGCCTTGTATCCAGACTTAATTTAATTAAAACAGTCTGACAAGGCTTTTACACTTAGCTTTATTGTAAAACACACGGAAAGCGTTACCGTTTCAATGTTCTAATAACATCTTCCTCAGTCGAAACACTAATCAACACTAACAATTCATAATGCAGCAGAAGACCAAGAGATCCTTTCTGCGTCTTCGGCCAATCACGTCCCAGAATTCTTATTGTAAGAAAACGAATTCTTAGACGAGATTGGTAGAAGACGTAAAAGGAATCTCTTGGCCTTCAGGTGCTTTTTATGAACTGTTCGTGTAGATTAATGTTTCGTCTGAGGAAGATATTATTAGAACATTGAAACTGTAACGATTGCTGTGTAAAAACATGTAAACATTATTTTTATATGGGCCAGTCTAGTAACTTTGGACTTCGGCCCGTCACGATTCGCCTTTTAGCTGTTAAAATCCACATCCATGCCCCTGCCGGGACTCGAACCCGGGACCTTCGAGCCGATATCCTAACGCCGTAGACCGCTAGGATACTCGGCCGGCCCGATTGCTGTGTGTTTTTACAATAAAACACTATAATAATAAAACTCTTTAAAGACATGCTTTTCTTAAACAATTCGAACTAAACAGTAAAAAATGCATGACTAAAAAGAAAAGCATGGGGCGCGCTAATTGAAGAATTTATTAAATGACTGTATATGAGAGAGAGCCCCATAGTTTTCTTTTCATTCATACATAAACATAATTATTTTTTACTGTTTAGTACGAATTGTTTAAGAAAAGCATGTCTTTAAAAAGCTTTTGAAATTAATTTTTACCCCAATCCTAAAGTGTTCTGCAACCAGTCAAAGGCAACAGTATTGCAGGCTAGTATTTATGGGTAATACTTAAAATATTAAAGATGCTTTTAAAATATAGAAATATATAAAAGGATAAATAGAATTTTGTATTATCACCCGACTTACGGCGCTGTGCAAATTTTCAATATTGTTTTGTTTATGTTATGGTGTCATGTGTCGGCTTAGTATCGTTTAATTTTGCTTACTCGTACAAGTGAAAACACCTTCTAACTTCCTGGGAAACTAAAATATCAAGAGTTTCAAAAGTTGTCTTCCCTCGCCAAGCCTTTCCTCTGGAGAGAATATCGGTACGCTTCTGGGTTAGCGCAGTAGCAAATCAGGAAACGCCTAGTCTTAAAATTCACTTAGAAATAATATACAACACGGAGGCCAGCTAACCTTAAAGTAATTAAAAAAATATTTCTTCCCAGAAGGTTTTACCCAAGATCTTGTACTCCTTATACTTATGCAACCCAACAACACACATAAACTTATACCTAACGGATTTCTACGACACAGACCTTGAAGTAGAGCAGGGTAGTACTAAATTCCTTACCACAGTTCAAACAAACACATGTAAATTTTTGCTGCATGTATCTCTTATCGTTATACTACTAATACGAATGAGAGTTGTGATCAATGGTTCTTCTCTAATTTGTTATTGTGCCCTCCAAATATACAATCGAGCCTCCCAGTCTACGTGCAGCGGCAATAGCCGTACTTAGAAAAACGTTTATCCAGATACCAGCAATAGGTCTCTGGGCAAAGTTCAGAAACGGCAATGGTTTCTGGTTCAAACTCTAATATCCAAAGACGACAATAGTCTTCGGGGGCCTAACTAAGAATTTACTGTATTTCCGCCTCTCTCTAATTCTGCATACACCAGTTTGGTGGTCGCAGCCTGGAACTCTAATACAACCAACTTCTGAATAGAGCTTAGAATAAGGTTTTACACATCTATGGTTCAGCTTACTACAATAGTATTCATTAATAGACAGTGTACATATCATAGTTTATAATTTTGCCACTAGAATATTGGTGCACCTGGACAACTTTACAGTGTATCTACGCCCTAAGACGGCTCTAACTAATCATTTCCTTCCAGAGGTCCTATCGTTACTAACTTAGAATGAAAGTCAGGATGATATAATAGAAATATATGTATTTTGATTTTCCGAGGTATGTCAACTGTAAAACTGTGGTTTGGATTTAGATAAAGCATGTATGTGAAAGATTTATCTTTCACAGTGAAAAAAAAAAGACTAGGTAAAGTATTTAAATTTGAGCTATGCTTTATGGTTTTAAGTGACTAGAAAGGAAACCACATCGTATACTACACACTAAAGTTTCCAAATAATTACTAGGTTTTCTACTAACACAGACTTTACCTTGGAGACAAAATTGACTGTATATGTCATTCATAATTTAGCTAACTTTAAATAATAAGTATTTGATGAACCGAATATGTATGGACTTTACATGCTGAGAAATCCAAATACAGTTTATATCATTTGGAATGCAAATACATTGTAACAATATGATACAATTAACTTTTCATATTACCTGTTCGACGTCTTAGATCAAAAGGTCACAGAAAAGTGTTTCTACTGCTCGGATTTGCTTTATTTTGTATGAAAAATTGAGAACATTTACAGAATCAAATCTATACATCTATTTAATCTTAACATGACCTACAAATCTGTCACATATCTCACTGAATGTAAGCTAACTATAAATTGTCGTTTCAAACTGAAATGTTCCTGCCAAAGTTCTTTCGTTTCCACGTATTGAGGTCTGTTAAAAAAACGAACTGAGTAAAAACGGATCGAAACCAATTAATTCTGTTTTTACCCGCTTTTGTGGTATATTATAATCGATTTTGTTATTGTAATTGATTGCAGTGTGACATTCTGATATTTATGATTTTCTTCGAAATATTACTCTTAAGTTGTGTTTGTTTATTTAATAGCAAAGTGCAACAAAGAAACAAGAATAAAAATGTAATTACAAGTTACAGGCAAGTAAAATTGTGTTTTCTTTAGCGACTATTCAACGTCTAAGGATAACACTATGAAAATACCAATTAATTATGTTTATATATTTTCAAATAAACATTTGGTGAAATATTGAAGAGACAGTTAGAATTATGTCATCAATATAACATCATAAACTGACAAAAGGCTAATTCGAATTCGCATACCAAACATTTTGACATAAAATTAAATAAAATAAATGTTGATTAAATAAGGACATTAAAATTCTTTTGTTTTGTTTTCTGTAGTTATAGATTCTTTTTTCTAATTACAACGCAGAACAACGTTTGAAAATGATGTTATCTACACCAGGTTGGTCAGAAACAAATGGACGTTTTCGTACCTCACATTACTACTGACTTTTGGAATGAAGTAAAATTGCTTGCGTCGTTCAAAGTAGCCTCTGTCTGCAGTTAATCATTTCTAGCCCCATTCACAAAGTTCTCAATTTCGTCCCTGTAAAATGCATGGCTCCCGTGAGGCACTTTCTTCACTATCCTGATTTTTGAACAGTCTGTCGTCCAGGAAGTTCTTGAATGCATAAACACTCGGAAGCCTATCGGCGCAAAGTGCATGGAACATAGAATGTACAGAAAAACTTCATTTCTCGGGTCTTACTTAAAGGCATCATATCGGTATTCGCCAGGTGAGAGTGGAAAACCTGTCAGAGTATTCGGCCATGGGTTTCGAACACGCATACCAAATCATTGTCGCTCTAAAGACCGCGACGTTACCGACTGGACCACGAGGGCTGTATTTGGACGTCCCTGTGTCAAATCCGCAACTAGGACCGATATCTGTCAATTAGCGTCACAGCAAGGGGACCATCCAACTTCCACAGGTGTTGGTGTGTCGAGGCGTACCTTGTATTGATTTTTGTATGAACAGGAAACGTATATCCGAAGATCGGCACTATGTATTCCGTTGACAGCAGGTCACAGGAGACCTCGTGCGAGGTGGTACAGAGACTACAGTACATGCGGATATGATAACACAGAATCAGCGGAGACATGTAATGTTCTTACGATGAGACCCGCTTTTGCGTCAACAGTGCCTTCAGACTGATCTTTATCTGGCTTGATACCGGAACCAGATATAACCCATTTAATGTCCTCGAATACGATCGGTGTGGAGTTTGCAGTGTGATAGACGTTTACGACTGTACGTGGTCAATCGCGGTGTGGTCACAATCCAGTTTATTGCTTCATCATCCTGTAAGACTGTATTTGTTTTTTTCCGGGATGCAGTCGGACCAAAACACCAGTACGTCAACGACAATGTCCATCTGCATGTGTACTGGAGGAAGACATTTTTGCAGGCTAGGACGTCCAGCGTGTCGACTGACCAGCGAGCTTTAGAGCATTTTGAGACCTTTTTGGAAAGTGTGGGATGCTCTTGGAGCAACAGGGCTGCAATATATGTGTATTGTGCTGACACCGTCTCAGTAGATCTATCAGTAGATAGTACAGATTTCAGCAGTGTTGGTGAAGTTGGACTGAGCGCAAATGTGCGAATTACAAAATCTTATAATTAATTAGCATGTGTGTAATAACAGGACGAATAACAAAGTTGTAACCCTACCTTTCTGCTGGCGGAGAAATACGCTGTAGAGCCACAACGTATTTACATTAATTGAATTGTTATGGAAAGTTTACTAAAATAGATTCACCATCTAGAATTTATTTTTGTTTGTCTGAGTTATGATTTTCATCTGAATCGAGGACGTAGCTTGTAATGATTTTGTCCATGCTTTAAATGTGGCATTCGAAACCGCTCAACTTTGAAACCGAAGAGAGTGTCAATATTAGCCACCACTCTATTTGGGTCGACGGTAGTTTGATAACGGAACTTTACCCCAAGCACTGAATCCATGTCTTTTAAGATTTCGTTCAGAGAAAACCTGTGATGATATAATTTTATCTACAGATCTTATCCATATTATTAGATACCCCTGATTTGTTTTTACACAAATCTAATTGCTAGTTCAGATATATTATACCTAGGTATGGTGCATGTACCATACTTGTAATTGCTTTGTTATATTAACAAACTTTGGTTTTGTCAAAGAAACACGTTTCTGATGACTTTATGGCAATTGGCTTCGGAGTGACTGTCTTGAACTGCAACTTTATAAGTAATGAAATTGCGTTGTAGATATGAGCAAGGTTACACAGGATGGGTTGTTTCTTCTTTGTGCAAAACCACTTTCGAATCGGTAGATTTCTCGATAATTTTATGTATGATTCGTTTGTAAAGACTATTAAGAAGAGAACGTGTTTTGTATCGGAACAAACTCATCCTGAAGAAAAGGGAAATAAATATTGAAGCAGGTCTGAACGTTCCTTGAATTTGATTCAAGTACTTTAGGCAACTTAGACTCATGCAGAATGGATGATGAGAGAATTGATGGAATGAAGAAAGTGGGAAGAAACGAGAGTTACCGAGAAAGCCCACGCATACGGTGTTTCTCCACCACAAAGTCCACATGACACGAGCCGGGATCGAACCGGAGGACCCGTATTAGTTAAGTAGTATGCCACTGAGAAATTGTGGTCCTTAATGTTGCTTAAGGGAGAGAGGTTTGGGAAATAGTATCGGTACCACAAAATAAATAGAATCCACACTGGAAAATATTGACATCATTATATCTTAAAGTACTATGAGGAATAAAGCTTTACAAGTCATTATCAAGGCCTGTAAACTGCTTAAGGGTAATCTAAAGCAACGATCTCCAACAAAAGATGGCAGCACTATCTCCGTATGTCATATGTATTCTTACCGTTGCACGAAATTTCCTTGCTGCTCCTATAAATTCAAGCCTAGAGAGTTCAAACTTTCAGGGAAGTAAGTTCATAACCAATTCAATCGCATGATCGATGCCGATTTTTTAAATTTCGTTTTCCTTTATTGTTGAAATCGCTTAATTGTTGTTGTGAATATCGAAACCTCTAACTATGAATCTCTTTCAACAATGAACAAAAAATAAAATAAAAAATCTGCATTGATCGAACTCTTGAATTGGTTATGAACTTTCTTCCCTGAAAGCTTGAACTCTCTAGGCTTGAATTTGTAGAAGGAGCAATGAAATTTCGTATAACAGTGAAAATACATTAGACATATACGGAGATAGTGCTGCCATCTTTTGTTGGAGATCGTTGCTTTAGATTATCCTTAAGAACCTGAAGTTAACAGTTATTATGAAGTTGAAATGTTAGCAGTGGACAAGGGCGCAGAAATTATCGATATCGGGAGTTCTGGAAATATGACAACTGTGCAGATATTCATGAAATCTGTAATTCTGTATTAATACACTATTAAAGAGTTACGAAGTATCTTTTTCCATCGAATTTTATTTTAAGTTTTGTTTCATTTAAGCTTTTTTAGTGTTCCATTTTGCTCAGCTGAAATTTTGGTGAACAAATTTCATTATGCACGAAGGTGTTCTGGTAAAAATTATCATTCGAGATGTGAAAATATTGAAACATCTTCCCTAGATCTTATCATGTATTGCAAGGGTACTAAATGTCTTTACTTTTTTAAAAGTAGACGATACGACAGGAGTAACTCCAGGAAGTATTGGGAAATACGCTACTGTCTCAAGTAGAGAATATTTGACACGTAAAAGAACATTCATTTTTATGCAAGATGAAGCTTCCTGCCCTACCGCTGTCTCAGAGAAAAATTTCTTGCAAGATGAGGATATCCCTTCATTGACATGGCATGGGGAATGTACTAGAGCCAAATGAAACCCCTGAGAATTGCAATGGAAGTGATTGCCACAATATCTTATCTGTTTGAGAAGCTTCATTCATTATCCAGAGCTGCAGGAGCAAAGTAAAACAATGGAATAAAAATCAGAGACGAATCAAAAGCTGTAATAAGCACAAAAATGCGTCTTAACTGAAAATACTGAAAATCGATGTTTTTTGAGGATAATCTGCATAAACAACTTGAATACTTGAATACATAATGCTATTAAGAAAGCTGTGTTTTATTATTCATCAATGTTCCTTCTTTTCTTTTCCTTTATTTCTTTCCTTTTCTTTTTGTTTGATGTAACACATAAATTGTTAAAAGTTTTCACCTTCGAACTTCAGGTTGAAAATTCTGTTGGTTTAATAACAGGGTTTGCGACTATTTATTATATATACTAAATTGACCATTTTCTGCTTTTTAGATTTATTATGTTGTATGCTCATGTCTTAAGACGTCGTTGAGTGTGATTATCTTCCTTCATTCATGAAGAAGAGGCTTTAAACACATATGTAATTTAAAATAAAAATGTGGATGAAATGCCAGAGAAATATTTATATTTGGCTTTGGGCGAGATATGTCCACGACAATTTTGATCTTTCGTTGTAATTCGATTAATTGCCGAGTGTTATGTATCTTTTACAATGCAAAGAAATAAACTAATAAATAAATGCTTTTAGGTATCAGGACGACCAAAGGTATTATCACCGCAGTCCTTCAGTTCGTATATCTGTCGACAACTTTCAACTCAGGATCTACTAGCGTTACGAAGGTGTTTGAGATGTCGTTAGAATGGTCAACGAGATGAGTTCAATGTCATATAAATATAATCTATACCCATTTGTCCATCTGTCAACAACCCTCAACTGAGAAAGCAGTTGCTCAGCAACTACCAGGGCTACTCTAGACATGTTGAAAGCTACATAGATCATATCTGTCCCTCTATCTGTATAAAATTAATAGTATTTGATTTTTAGCATTATAAAATCATATAATATGGACGATTGGTGCTAAAGCCTTGTGGTAGCCCATGTACAGAGTCCCCCGACTGAGCTCTGTCTCACTTGTTTGGTGTAAGATTAATGTGAAGCAACAATCTCCAACAAAAGATGACAGTACTTCCTCCGTAAATGTATTTTTATCATTACACGAAATTTCAATGCTGCTTCTACAAATTCAAGCCTAGAGAGTTCTAACTTTCAGGGAAGAAAGTTCATAACCAATTCAAGACTTCGATCATTGTTGAAAACGCTCGATTATTGTTGTGAATATCAGAACCAATAACAATAAAGCTCTTTCAACAATGAAGAAAAATGAAAAATTAAAAATCGACATTGATCGAACTCTTGAATTGGTTGTGAACTTTCTTCCCTAAGTTTGAACTCTCTAGGCTTGAATTTGTAGAAGCAGCATTGAAATTTCGTGTAACAGTGAAAACACATTAGACATATACGGAGGTACTGCTGCCATCTTTTGTTAGAGATCGTTCCTTACACTAACCTTAAAGAAACTAAAAAAAAAAACATCTTGCATTACAACTAAAGTTGTCGAATTTATAATAGTATATTCTTTAACACAGACTTACGTTGGAGACGAAATTTAGACTTTTTAAAATTTGGTTTCATCGTAAATTTTTAGTATGTTAAAAATTAACATACATTAACATTAACATGATACTTTAAAACTTGGTCAGTAGGGATGACTCACCCAGGCAAGTAAGATGTTGAGGAATCCAAACAACATATATCAAAGAATTATATCTTCTGGATTGAAAAGTACATTCTAACAGTATCATACAAGTAGACGTCTTATATCAACAGTTTGATAAAAGACTGTTTCTGCTGCTTCCATTGGCTCTATTTCATATGGAAATGAGAGAACATTTACAAAAGAGCTATACACCTATACAATATTAATATGTTCTACAAATCTGTCACATGTGCCATTGAACGCAAGGTATAAATTACTTTACTACTAAACTTCTTTCGTTTCCACATATTGGGATCTGATACAAAAGAATTTAGTAAAGAGGGATCGAAGGCAATTTATATTCTTTTCCCACCCTTTATTTATTGCACATTATAATAGATTTTGTTATTGTAATTAACTGAAACATGACAGGATGATCATACTAGAGAATTTATTTTCGTGTCAGGGATATTTACGAGAGCTAAATAAACCGTTCGAGAGTGTGCGTGGGAACTGATGTAAAAGGAAATGGCGACGGAAGTGATTAACACAATATATTATTGGATTGAGAAGTTTATTATTATCCACAGCTGCAGAAACCAATACAACGATGTATTAGTAGTATGCCATGGCGAATCAAAAGCTGTAATAGCTTGCGAAATTCGACGTAACTACATATTGAAAATCAATATCTTTTGTGGACAATCTGTATACAGGCATTAAATACGTGAGTACGTGGTTGCGACTAACAAAGCTGTGAGTCTTATTATTCATCCATGTTCCAATTTTTATATTCATCAATTTAACACATAAATAGATATAAGTTTTGTCCATGAATAATTCTGGGTGCTCTAATATGTCCAAGAACTATTAAAGACTATATGAAGTTGCAGTAATTTTCTTCTTTTTGGATTAATTATGATTATTATGATTAGCCAGTTTAGTATGTCAATTTGAATTTATTTTAAGGTCTTTAGGCAACTATGGCTCAGGCTGGTTTAGTATGTCAAGTTCGAATATTATTCAATTATAAATAATCAGTAGATCTACCAAATGCACTTCTGACTAAGATTTTTCCTCAGTCAAGACAGTCAAATGAAGGGATGGTACTAGTGCCGGATCTAGGGGGGGGGGCAAAAGGGGCGGCATGTTAAGGGGCGGCAAACAGCTAAAAAAAATAAAAGCTCCTAAAAACGGAAGTAAACTTGCACATTAAATGGAAATTATTATACAAGTTTTCAAAATTTCAATATTGGCGCGCTAAGTCGTTTTCTTTCTTTGTTATTCTATACAACCTACCTTCATTTTTAAAATTGAAAACCATGATTCAAGTCAGATAGGTAGGTCTACTGCCTTACTAGAGTTAGTAAGAGCGATGCCACGACAGGCTCGAGAGAAGACAACAAAAGTACACTACGTTATGCGAAACAATGTTGTAGGTGTCGCGTCGGTCAGTCGTGTTGTTTGGTTAAAAACGATGGAAAGGGCGGCAAAATTTAACTTTGCCCCTCATAGGAAAATTTCTAGATCCGCCACTGGATGGTACCTACAAACCAGACCTCGGTCGATTAACTTCCAATATTCGCTCCCTTATTCTATCCTGGCCTGAGTCTGAGATGCCTAAAGACCATAAATGACATTCAAACGAATGTGCTTCATTTTTACACGAAGTTTATGAAACTTGAGCAAAAATAACAACACACAAACACTATGAGGGAAGATAAATGTATTTAGTATTTTCAACTTCTGCAAAATTTATGCGATATTTCAGACATAAAAAATTATGCGTACTAATTTACAAGTAAACCTCAATTCCGATTTATTCTCTTATAAGGAACCTTATACTATTTTTGTTGCATTTTCCGATAAATAAAAGTAAATTCGTTGACGCTACAATTCACCTAGAAGCCTGACCTGTCGTATAGTTTACGGTCAAAGGAGTCGCGGGCAAAATAGCTACTCCTCATCGACGCGTTATGACTTTCACGATTTGGGCCAGCTTCTTGTAAATTTAAGAAGCTCCCTAGTTAGGATGAAAGAGCGAAATCAGGGGCCACTAGAAACGAGTGAAAGTGGACTAATCCCTCGATTAATCAAGAGAAAACACAAACGCTAACAATATCAAATTAGTCTTAGTTTTTTTTTCACAAGATATCCTTTTATCAATTTTCTGGCTTCACACAATCAACACGTAAATTATCTGCAGTATTAAATTAATATTAAAATTGTTTGTTTATTTGGGAAGATAATTTATGTTATTAGCAAAGTTACTTAGGAACGTCGGTCCTGTCTCGTAAAATGAAGGGTTTGGCATCGTTCATTAATGTACCATTGTCGGAAGCAGTTCAAGTAATTAAAAAAAAATAAAAGAATTATTCTCGATGATAGTAAACAAATTCATTAAAAACAATACTTATAAATGAAACATAAAATGTCAAAACTTAGTATTCTGGACATGTGAATGCCTTTCTCCAATGGCACATTCAATTGTCTTCACTTTATTTTAGGAAGCGACGAAACGAAACTGGAATGAAACGTCTTAATTAATATCATATACATTATTTCCTACAATTTACCAACCTAAGCAGATAAATGGTAAACTGCTCGAAAACTTGAACTGATCTACAATGCATAAATTTTAATTTCATTAAATTTGTAGCCTAATCAATTTCATTTACGACGTTCTGCAGCATAATCACTAGTTTTGGCTAAGTTAGTTCCATAATTCCGTAAAAGAGACAAAAAAATAATATTTTTTGTTTTTGTAAGTGGTATCCATGATGGACGAGAGAGATGGTATAGCGCTATCAGTACCAAACACTGTTATCAAAAAATATCTTTGTTTGAAAAATCCGCTATTTGGAGTCTAGAAATTCGAATTATGGAGTTCATGCAATATTGTTGAAATTATTCGTTAGTTATTTGAGAAGTAGAGCTCAGTGTGTTACTTTAAATGATGTGTTATCCCATCCTTATCGAGTTAGATCAGGTGTACCACAAGGCTCTCACTTAGGTCCTCTACTTTTCTTGGTATTTATAAAAGATCTTCCATTCGTATTAAAGCACTCCTTTACTCTCTTATTTGCTGCTGATGTTAAAATATTATCCGAGATAAAAACAAATGATGATTGTTAACTTCTCCAATCGGACCTTAATGCACTCAACAAGTGGTGTGATAATATGTGTTTGAAGGTCAATGTCAAAAAGTGCAGAATTGTTAGTTTCACAAATAAGAAAAACGTAATAACATTTAATTATATATAGTATCAATGACCAAAATGTAGAAAGAGTGACTGAAGTTAATGATCTAGGAATATTTTTTTCATCCAATCTGCCATTTTGAAAGCATATTGACTCATTATTAAGAAGAGTTTATAAAACACTAGGTTTCATACGGCGTAACTTTTTGTTTAATTTCTCAGCTCAAACTTCACTAAAATTATAATATGCTTTATTGAGATCTGCTTTAGAATACGGCAGTTTTATCTGGTTCCCACATCCAAAGACATATCAAACAGAAATTGAAAATATTCAAAAGAAATTTCTTAAATGTATGTTTCAAAAATATAAGACATAAAGTACACACACAATGACTCCTACGACAATCTGTGTAAAGTATTAAATGTAACAAAACTCAAGAATGGACAAGACATAACTGGCGGTATAATATTACACAAAATTTTAAATGGATACAATTGACTATAATTATTTGGTTGATAATTTATGTTTTTTATATATCAAGGCGAAGAGGCAGATTGACACCTCTATTTTATCCTAAGGGCTCAAAGGCAGATCTCCATAAATTTTCACCTTTGAATCGTGCGCAGAGGTTATATAATGATGTCATTGTGAAGGTTGATGTTGATGTTTTCATTATGTCTCTAAGTGAATATAAACGGCGCTAAATATCTCAATTAGCTCACTAAAACAGTGAAAGTTCATACTGTGAAATGTATGCTCTTTGTATATTTATATGTATATTGATAGTTTATATGGTCATGTATGTATATATAGATTGTTTATATGTCTATGTATATGGATAGTATATACTTTTCGATTATACTATATGCCCATTTCTTTTGGAACTTTTGGTTCTGTAGTGGACAAATACATAAATAAAGTAACCACAATCTCAAGCATTGGTGAACACCATTAATTGGTTTCGGATAAATTCAGGACTTTTTAAGAGAACTAATTTTCAGTTGATTTCTCTTTTAAGTTTTTTGTAGGGACAAGCTCGTACCTTTTATTTCTGTAGCTTCTGATTCAATTAACAATGTTTACCCATCTGAATACGTAAGTCAAGATTCGAACCCAGAGCTAAAGCCTATTCCACAAGCAACGCGGCTGACCAAGTGCACTTTTGATAATGATTTTTATTACAAATAGAACTAGACCTAACCGAATCTACCTTTTGAAGTAGCACCCGTTTTGTTTATAGTTAGAAAGTAGCCAATATTTTTGGAAACATAGAATAGTTAGTAGAAACATTAAAACTAACAATCGAATAATAATCACCTGTCTGAATTAAAACCGCCAGGTTCTTGAACAATCTCTCATCAATCGACTATTTACTATTGCGAGGTCTTGTTGACTGCATATGTATGACCGAGAAGCAGTTGGAGCCACGCAGGACGTCTTAGGACATTTTTTTAAAAATAGATAGATATAAAATCAAAAACAACTGACATTCGCATATTTATTTCCTTCATGTTTCATATTTCATGTTTCATAGAATTAGCTTCTTTGTCTCTTATTTGTCTTTCCTCTATCAAGATAATCTGCTGAACTTCAGTTCTTTTTTAAGGGAAGGCTGTAAATTATGTGAAAATTGCTGAATAATCAAGGTTTCCTTTCATATCGAGAGCGGACAAACATGTCTTGACTGTGGTAATAACTACCATTTAGAACGTGCACGTCACCGTTGATAATTACATACAGAAAAATGTAAACACATCGATAATAGTTTCAGAACGGAATTGTATTTATTATTATATGTAGGTGTGTGTTTGTAATATGTCTCCAAGAAGTGTTATTTCGAAAGAATATGGCTTGATTAATCATCCATAAACATATCACAGATCGATTCCTTCAAGTAAAGCAGTAAGAGTTGCCGGAGGAGAAGTATTTTTTGTCATTCTGCGAACGTCAATCTATATTTTATTCGTACTGTGTTTTCTTTTGATAACCACACATGCATATGTTCTTTCCTCTTACCTATACAACTTATTCCACCGTAATAATATTAACATAACCTGCATAAGCTAGTGGTGAAAGTCGTTGATTGAATCAACATAGGGGAAAGTCGAAATCCAGCTCAATCTGGCTTTCCTGACTGATGGTCTTTGGTAATTGTAATCGATCTCTCCAGGTGGATGTCGAGATCGTATCTACAAAATAAGCTCTACCCGTAACTTTCCCCATACCTATGCTGTTCACTCTATAACGTTCAAACGAAGATATAATCTGTATGGTGAGGATGTTAAATCTTACATCTTTGATAAAATAAATAACAAATGATTTATGCATGCTAGTGTATAAATGCTGGTATTAAAAGAATAATGAAATCGCGACGGCTAAGATGGAGAGGTCATGTAGCTCGGGTAAGGGAAAAAAACGAAGATTATATTCCATCATGGTTGGTAAGTTGGAGGAAAGAGGCCACTGGGAAGACCAACAGGTCATTGGGATGACAATAGTAAAATATTACTAATTTCCTACAACTTAGGAATAAATTCTCCCTTTTACATTTTCAAATTAACAGATGCAAATTCATCTAGAAAAATCAAGTGTGTTCTAATAGAGCATTTGCAAGTTCGTCAAAAAGATGAAGCCAAGCGTCACGGCTAAGTCCCGCCCAGTTATCCCACTTACTCCAATCAGAGACATTGTTTTCGGTTAACAACTATGGTTGCCAGCTCTGTAGTTGTCTGCTAACCAATCAGGTCATACGAGCTCCTTCGTAGCCTAGTCGGTAGCGCGCTCGACTTCAGTGCGAGCGGCCCCGGGTTCGATTCCCGGTGGGGGCTCAAAAATTTCGGTGTTGACCCAGCATCGTGAGGACAATTGGGGAGCTGCTGTAAATAAAATACAGTGGCGATCACAGTGAGAGCTTCGGCTCCCCTCTCCCAACCCGTCTGGTCAGCGTGGGAGCAGTAGACCAACTCCTTCTATCGGGGAGAGGCCTCATCCAGTAGTGGATTGAATATGGCTGTGATATTGTAAAATCGTTCTAATATGCAACTTAAATGCACGGAATGTACGAACGTAGAAATTATTACAAGACCTAATGTTTTGGGCATGGCACGTCTTGAATAGTGTTTTAAGCTTTTAGGGAACGCTGCTACATAGCTTTATGCCCTCATACAACCCTAATTTCTGTCCGTGAGCTTTCCTTCCCTCAAAGAAACAAGCATTTAGGGTACGTGCATTTTGAGGCACTTTTCAATCCTGAATAGACATGCACGACTGTCACCACTGTTTCTACCCACATGTATCTAAGTTCTCTACTACATCCCGAGCACTCAACAACAGCACTGACACACAGAGAATCACTGTATTTAAGTTAAAATAATCATCTGTTGTTAAAAG
>JAGDQP010011066.1:23714-53994 GCA_022664845.1 Lepisma saccharinum
CAGAGAATCACTGTATTTAAGTTAAAATAATCATCTGTTGTTAAAAGATTATTCTGGCTCTCCTGAAAATGCTACTGAAGGTAGGTTACTCATTCTTCTTACCGTTTCTTCATTCCATTCAATACAGTTTTGGCAAAATATTTTTTAAACACAACATAGTAAACATGCTAGAAAATGTGCAATGAACATATAATCGAAAAGACTGTTATTTTGATGGATAGTGCTGCACAAGATGTTTTCTTAAGCTTTTCGTACAGAGCAGTTTTATAAGCAGGAGTTTCCTCAATGTCCCACAGTGCGGCCGATTCCAAAAAAGCTGGCCAAAAGTTAAAAAAATGTAAATAATTAGGGATTTTTTTTCATGTTGGGTTGGTTACAGTACATCTGTAATGGTCAGAAATTACTTATGAAGGAGTTTATTTCCTTTTACCTGTCCCAGAATAGGAGTCGCAAAGCTATCTTTTTTCGATTAGCATCGATTGTGTTACTGAGGCAGTAAACGACCCACATGTTGAAAGTTGTGTAAAAACTTTAGATTGAAGCAGATCATAATCAAATAAAATGGAATCAACGTCTGAAGGTACGTAGAATATACAGGGTTTGGACAGAAAAATCTAAAACGTTTGAAAAAGTGTGAAAATCATACCTAGTATGGTGTGGGGCCTCCTTTTGCGTTCAAAACAGCTTGGATCCGACGTGGAATGGACGTATACAGTTCCTGAATCGTGGTGTGTGGAATGTTGCACTATTCTTCCTCCAAACCATGCTCCAGTCCCTTAAGGGATGATGGTGGAGGGTAATGAGACCGAACGCGCCTTTCTAACACAGACCACAATGGCTCAATGATATTCAGATCTGGTGATTGTGGGACCCAGGGGAGGTGTGATAGCTCCTGGTCATGCTCCTCAAACCATGATTGCACCGTTTTTGTAGCGTGACAGGGTGCCAAATCATCTTGGTAGATGCCATCACTATCCGGGAACAATGTGTGGGCCATGGGTAGAACCTGGTCCCCCAAAATGGCCTCATACACCTTAGCATTCATCATTCCATGCAGGACTATGATGGGACCTGCAGAAAACCACGATATCGCTGCCCATACTGTAACAGAACCACCCCCATACTTTACAGTTGGGCGCAGACAGTCTGGATCATAGGCCTGCGACGGTGTTCTCCATACGTAAACACCACCGGTTGTTGGAAACAAGGTGTAGGTCGATTCATCGGAATACATTACGTGTTTCCACTGATCAAGCGTCCACTCCTTGTTGTCCTTGCACCACTGGATACTCCGCTTCGCATTTACTGCTGTGACCAGAGGTTTGGCGATCGCGGCCCTGCCATGAATTTTCATTTTATGAAGTTCCCGTCGCACTGTTTTCGATGAAACCGGGTTCTGTAGGCCGGAATTGAGTTCAGACGTAATTTTCATTGCAGTGGTCTGCTTTTTAGCTGCTACAATCCGTTTTAATGCCCTCCTGTACCTATCGGACAGGATTGTCTTTCGACCACTGTTGTGCTTTGCAGACGTTGTTTGCCCATGCATTGTGTATGCCCTCGTGACATTGGACACAGTGCCTGTCGATACCCCCACAATGGTCGCCACTGTTGTCACTGAAGCTCCAACCAGACGGGCACCAACGATCATGGCTCATTGGAAGTCTGTCAGGTCGCCCATTTTACCCCACCACTTGCACACCACGACACTCACAGGTGAACTGGGTACTGCTGACGGAAGAGGAAGGTCCACATGACACATTGAAAACAAAAAATTATTAGTGAAACTATAATTGTTATTGATTTTTAGTAATTGAAAGCGTAAAAATACGATATGTTATCATGAAAAAGTTATGTTGCTCCGTGTTGTTCCGCTGTGAGACTTATTCTAAGTTATAGTCAAATGTATTTTCTTCAATATAAAACAAAAAATTCTGCCCGAAGTTGCCCCTGTTTGTTATTCAATCGTTTCAAAATGGCGGACCTAAAAATCCATTTTCCGCACCGTTTGAGCTAGAGCTACGAAATTTTGGCACAAAGATGTATTATCACGAGTAGTATAGGAAAATATTACAAAATGTTGAAAAAGTCCACATCTTGGATCCAAAATGGCCGCCAAACCTATTGTTGTATAGAGTGCAGAGCCTAAAGAGCTGGAGCTAGTACCAAATTAGATATGAACGTACATAATCACTACTAGGTTATGAAAATATTACATGTTTCTAAAGACGCCATCTTAGATCCAAAATGGCGAACCCAGAAATCCATTTTCCACAGCGTTACACCTAGAGAAATTAAATTTGTCATAAAGGTGTATCATCACGAGTAGTTTAGGTAAATATTGCAATATGTTGAAAAAGTCACCATCTTGGATTCAAAATGACAGCCCAAAATCCAATTAGGAATCATTTATTAAAAAACAAGAACATCATAATTCATTAAAAGCAATTATCATTTAAGTACACGCTAAAATGTTGTTAAGGGGGTTCAATTTTGCAACTCTGACTTCAAATTCGTAATCATCGACCCAGAAATCCATAGACATGATATTTATCTTGATTGTAACATGACAAACAGGCTGTTTTACGAATAGGGAATAAGGGGTTACATTTTGCAAATCTGACTTCAGATTCGTAATCAGCGACCCAAAAAACCTCCGAGTACGGATTTTGAAATCATTCACTTGCATTTTTTTTTTACTTTTGGCCAGCTTGTTTGGAATCGGCTGCACTATGCGTCCTAGGTAGTCACTGGTTTGAAATTCAGAAGCTGAAAGTAGCTGGGAAAAATATATTTCTGAGGTATCAACCATTTTGCTTCTAAAGCCTGGTCAAAAATAAACAACAGCACATTCTATCAGAGCTGTTTCAAATTTTGTTCATCAGTATTTTCATAACTGCAGGAGAGAAAGTCCAACAGCATCTAGCTCTCTTATGGTGTCTTAGTTCCAGTAGAAATAGCGCGCAATATACGCAACATCACAGGCTACTTTAGAATAATCGATAATGACGGGATCTACTCTATGTTCAGTAACAAGGACGACCTAAACCAATACACCAAATAGCTGCACTTCACACGCTGTTTGTAAGTAGTTTTTCCTACGTGCTGTGATATTGTGTCAAATCTGATTACCACGTTGTATTTCTGAGACAATTTTGATCTTGTTTCATATACACCATGACCACGTTCTCTTTAAAAAAAATGACTTTGATCCAAGGCGTTGTTTCTCAAGATACACTCATGTTCTAGAAATATCCCAGTTCTTTGATACGCTACTTAGACATTCCATTTTCCTTTTCGTTCCCGAAGTAAAAGATTGCCTTCGGAATTTTTGGACTCACCTTGTAGATAAAAGTCCAAACTGCCTTCGATAGTTTCAGGAAATCCATTGGATGTTAGAAACTCGCGTATGATTGTAAACTGACTGAGAGTTACGGGATTGTAATAAGGTTCATAAATAAATTTCTTTTTTGGGGGTAAAGTCTAACTGAAGTAGCTAATCATTGACTCCAAACTTTTCGTGCCCCATTATTTTGAAGTCTGAAATTTTCCTGAACTGTGCTTTGAAAGCACAAAGCAGGCACACTTCACTTCCTATAATTGTCAAATAATTTGTAACATACCAAGAAAATATTTGGATAAATGATTCGTCACCTGATTCGTACTTTGAAAGAACCATAGCTACTTCTGTGTTCCTGTTAAATTGACAACTATTAGAGACTTTCATACTATTAATGCCGTCAGGAACGTCCACAAAGAATATGTAATACAAGATATGTAACTTTCAGCTTTCATGGAAAGCAGAAGGCGAGGTACATCTCCCTACTATATCTGTAGGACCACATTATTCACATTCGGAGCTCTAGTACGACATTAGGGTAGATACTTTAAATATTATGCGCGCACTTACATGTGCCATAAGCTATGAACTCCACCAGCAATACTAGAGAACAAACTCCATATCCAATGAGTAATACTATAAATATCGGTTGTAGATGTTTCAGAGATAACACAACATGTTCCTCGTGAACTGACGAGCTAACATCAGTGCGTTTGCTTAGTACTAAGTCTGCATACCACTTGTTACGTAATCCAGATTCTAATACACTCGTAATTACATAGTTTAACTTCTCAAGCAGAAATGAGTCTCTAGTCACGAAAAACGAAAGAGATTGTACAAGTACGGGTTCATCTACAATATAAACCATCTTTCTACCTTTTGAAAACAGATTCATTTCCTCTATCATTAGTTCTAAGTAAATTCCTGGTTCAAACAAAGCTACATTTCTATTGTAGGAGACATTACGTAATACTTCCGTTACATTGTAGTCGGGTTTATATCTCGTAACCATACTACGCAAAGCTTCATTTGAAGAATTCATGATAGCACTTGTATGCACGGGATGACTTCTTACCTGAAGACCACTTTCTGCTACATCGCTCAATGTTGTCATTTCAGGGTATCTCATAGGAACTGTAAAGACTCGTGCTATATGTCCTTGATATGCAGCTGTTATTATAAGACTGAAATAGGTAAATGTCATAAACAGCGCTCTTACAGGTCTTGTTATTGGTTGTGAGACAGATATCTGAAAGAAGACTGAATATATATAAAAGAAACTATTGTTTCCTATTGCTTGCGGTTCTACCTTAGAAAGTATTTTCATAAATACCAAATGGATTATTTGAATCGTTATAAGACTCACAAGAATTGAAATCCATACGCTTATTTGAAACCCTAACAGTAAACACTTCCATATTGGTATTTCAACCATTGCCGGTACTGCAAAATTAATAGGAAAGAACTGAACTGGTATTGAGTAGTCCATAACTTCAACATCTCGTAGATACAATGGTTGAGTGTTTACAAAAATGTCAGTTTCACCAGTGTAAATATCATGAAGAAATTGTGACCATGTTACGTTCTCACCATGTTTGGTCCAACCACTACAGCGATTAAATACAGTAAAATTCATATACTGTGCCATTAGAAGAAATATATTTCCATCCGCGCCACCGTTTATTGGAAATATCTCGTCGCCTGAACTGGCATATCCAATGCGTGGTGCAAAAAGCAAATCGGGAAATTTGTGGTAACCTCTAGAGTTTATAATATATTTATGAAGATTTTTTGTAGTATCTGGGAAAAGGTCATTGGTATTGCAGCAATTTGGGAAATAGGATTCAAAACTGTATTTATCTTCTGATAACCTATGGAATGTACCATATTGTCCGCTTGAATCTTTCACAAAAGGATGATAATTAAATACCTGCAGGGTATTATCACTTAGGTGATGATGGGAATCAGTTGTGGTTAGGAAAACAACTTTAAGGAGCTTTACATTCCAACAGTTTTCAATGACGTATCTTCTGCTTGATTCTGATGTCATGTTTTCTGTTATTAATAGGAAAACATTAGCTCTGACATTCCAGAAAGGAGTGCATTTGGCTCTTTCTAAAGTCAAATTCAACAATTGGATATTGTCAGAAATAACAATAAGTGTTTCAGCTGTGTCAGTAGGTAAAGACTTTGTGGTCTGCTCTTTGGGGACTGAAAAATTATAATAAACATTGTGAACTGCAACCGGAACCTGAAGATCACTTTGAATGTGAAGAAGAAGATCACATCCTATGGAGGTAGAACTGTTATTGGTGGTAACGATACCAACAAGACGACTGTTGAGAAAATAGTTCGCTCCCATGATCAATATGCACTTGCAAATAGCGTTTGGCTTATCACCTTTGAGATACGATAAAGTACAAGAACCCCAGGATAAAGAGATACAAATAATGGAACACAAGAGCCACATTATGGAAGTCCTCGGTTTTGAATCTGGAAAGGAGAAAGATCCAAAGCATTAACAAAATTTATATTCAAACGATCAGATAAAGTACGTTTATATCGCTGAACTAACCAACCCTTCTTTTCTTATCTCATTTGAAAGATAGGGCACTTCGGAGGTACAGAGTAAGACAATTATGGAGCATATACTATACTTATAGATGGATCTTACAAAACAATTTCTGTCTCCTGGGCAAAGACGGCCATGATAACTTGTTAACAAATTAAGACAGAAAAATCGTGACTGTTTTGTTGGCCATCTACTGTATTGAAAGTGAATTTATATACCTTCTCTCGATTCACAAGAGACCTACCTCTACGTTCTACATGTTCCAGTACCTAATGTACGTGTATTCAAAATTTGTGGGAATCAATAAAAGCGCGTAGATTTATATAAGTAACATTATTTTTACATAATAGGTTGACATGTTGCGGGACAGGGACACCAACAGGATTTTTATATTCTTTCGATTGATGTCTATGCGAAGTTTGGTGCGGATATGGCCAACAGTATGGAAGAAATTGAAATAAATTGATTTTTTAAAATAGGCTGGCAACACTGACAACTGAACGACACGGTCTATTTCTACGACCTGTACCAGTACCTAATAAACATGCAAAATTTGGTGTAAATCAATTGCCGTGTGCAGATTTGTTTAAGTAATAGTCACAATTTACGTCTCCTAATAGCGTAGCTAACAGTAAGTCCGCCCGCCAGTATCAATAAAATCTTAAGAACCACAAGATATAGAGAAGTGGTTGAGGTGTCGTCTTGGCTAGACTAACTTAGAACCACCTGCGCCGTCTTGATTGATGAAATGGGACAGTGTTGCCAACCAACTATCTAAAGTTAATTTTTCACATTACTTCCATACCGTTCAACGCATCTGCACCAAACTTAAGATAAATATTATTCGACACAATGAAAGCACTGTGAATACCTGCGTTCCCAAGTCAACCAAGCTATTTTATAAAAAAAATAATGTTTGTGTGTATGCTACTTATAGTAGCTACACGGGTTCATTGATTTATACAAAAAAAATTCATACATGTACATTAGTACTGGGACAGTTCTGAAGGTAGTTCGGGCAGGGTTTTGCGACCCAGTTGTCAACCAAAAGGTTTTCTAAATCTATGATGTTGATAATAATGATCAAAATAAAATCGTGGATTCTTAATATCACTATTAAATTGTACACATGTAATTGCCCGCATATTCTAATATACATAATGAATCAAAGATTCACATTTACTTCTTTCTTAATACTAACAAAAAACAACCTTACGTATCTAATGTACCACAATATGTCAAGATAGCTCTTGCTCTTATTGATAATTTCACAAATGTAACTATTATTACATTACAGAAATACTGGTGAATTAACTTCATAAAAATGTATTAACCTGGATTATTATTCCCTCGCAATTTTTACTATTCGAAATAAAAAAAATATAATCTACCTAATGAACTACGCGTGCAAAACGTTCCCCAATTCCAATACCTTTCTATCTTACGCAGCTCTGTCTACTTACAGACTTAAGTTAGTCCGCGTCCTTTGTACCATTCTGTATACTACCTTGTGTCATAACTTTTACGAGGGTTTTGTCATGACGTGATTTCTTTGTTCTGAAAAAATCAGTTTTTCATTTATTTTTTTAGTATCGTAATGCAATATTTCAATATTTATGTGTTTTATACGATGTGGAATGTATTGTATATTACCTAATACAATCTGTGTTTATTTTCAGGAGAGCTAGGTAGAAAAATATGAGGAGTACCCGAGATGAAGATCAAATAGATTGTGATAGAATTAGACAATTAGTTGCAAAGTTGAACATAACATATGACTACGAAAGATGAACAAAGTTACGATATAATGAAGGTGATGGTAATTATGCTATGTGCTGTGAGTCATGTGATAGAACAAAGAAGTACTAATGAGACACCAAGAGATAATGTTTACAAAATGCTAACTTTTCAAAACCTAATTTTTATATTCCTTCCTAACACTGATTTGACTAAAATGTATGCAATTTGTATTATATATTTGTTTGTACATTCCGCACCCTTATGCCACTGTTCATTTCCATAAATAAACAAGTTTAACATTTTCTCTTTTTTTTTCTTCCAAATCCTTATTTCTATTTTTTCTCCTATAGAATCCAATATTATGTACACTTTCTTATTTGCAGAAGCAATTGTAGAAACGTTGCTTCTGGATTTAAGACGTTGCTTATAATACTTGGGACTATCAATATTCAGTAGTTCACATAAATATATATCAACAGTTTGTAAGAAAAAAATGATTTATCTGTAAAATAAACGTATTTACGTTTCTCATAGAAGGTTTAGCAATCTAAGGTTAAAGTTTGTTTTGTAATTAAAACTTTGTTTCAGTTTCTTTCTATTTTCATATTTCCCATTTCTTTCTGTCTTGTCTGTTTCTATTTTATGGTATTGGCTCCGCTCATTGGTTTATGGCCGGAAATTGTTTTATTTGAAAGCAATAATCTCTCCAGTTCATGGTAAGAAAATCTTTATTTTTGTCAGCATTATAAAATTATTGACACAGTCATTTATCTTATGATGTATCTTTTAGAAACTTGTGCCTGATTATAAAATTGAACATCCAACACACAGTATTGACAACCTATTTTAAATTAGTTAAATTTTCAAATTGTTTTAATACCTTTGGCTTACTGAACCTTGATATGCTATCAACGGATTCTTGAAGCATTCGCGATTGCGAGTAGAATTACAGCGGCCACTTGATTCTACGAATGCAAAATTATTTTTTAAAACAGTTTGGCAACACTGCAACTGAAACTACCCGAACTTCATCTACGACCTGTCTTAGAATCTAATACACATGTATAAAAAAAAAAATTGGTGTAAATCAAAGGACTCAAACACACAAACATAATTGAAGACCTGAATTGAAAAAACATCCCAAGTCCACAGCAGTATATATTTCAGGAGGAACGAAAACAGTCCAAGGTCTTCGTATGTTATCCTATTCAGCGGAAATTATTTTGTGTTTAAAAGAGTTCCTGTTGTGGGATTATTATGTAATATATATGCAAGTGGATAGCCCTCGGAACATAGATACCGACGAACAGAGAAAGAAAGTGCAAATACGAGAAAAGTGGACTTGGGATGTTTTACAATTCAGGTCTTCAATTTATATATGGAGATAAAAATAATAAATAATACAGAAAATGTTAAGTTGTTTCTATAAAATTGTTTAAGATACTACTAACTCTAACTAAAGTAACCTCAAGCAGAGTCAACGCCCAAGCTATTTTAAATAAAATAATTCAGGTACTCAAACAGATGACTTACCTCCAGACACATTGAAACGACTATAGGCAGTGGTAGAAACAACGTAATTGGCTTTAGCAGCACATGCAATTTAATTGATTAGATCAGTTTGTTTAGGAACTTTGTTCTTTCTACATACAACTCAATATCAAACAATATGATTAATGCCTGTACATGTAAATTAGTTATTAATCATGGAATTAGCCTCTTCCTATTTATTTCTGGTACAGATAATATAGTTTCTTTGTTTTAGAACAGAATAAATTACTTTTACTATCATGTAGTTTATTGTGTCATTAGTACAGAAGAAATTGTATTTATTCTTAATATACATGCACTAACCAAAACATACTAATTTATTTTCTTCTCTCTAGCCATTAATTTGACTTCATTTCTTTGTATATTCCATACAAATGATTCTGAGAATATTAGGAATGCAATACAAAGTACAGTCAGGGTCAAAATTTTGTACCCAGTCGTAAAAGTTCTTCTCTGAATAAATTTGGAATGGATTGAACGATTTGAATACCGTTTCATGTAACGTAAAGAGATTGTGATTTTCTGTAGGTTTCACAAGACTGTACTCAAATCGATTTATCGATTCTAAAATTATTTGAAGAAAATCTTAAACGATTAGGTAGAAACGTTTCGCACTGACTGTTCATGGCTTGTACAACTAATGTTTATCCTTAGGTCTTGTATATTAATTAATTTTTCTTGTGTTTGAGTCTGAAATAAAGAAACCTAGAATGATGATTTTTACTTCTTATAGTTAGGTGTGGTTCCTAAAGTCGAGCCGAGTTGAATACAGCTACTATGAATGTATTACTTCTAGTTTCGCATGTGTTACACATGATAAAGCTAAAAGGTATGCTCACGTGCTATGAACGGCACATGGGGATGTGGAGGTAGCGCTCCACGTATTCTCGACTTACTGCACGAAATCAGGTGGGGTGGTCAGTCCATACCATAGACACTCTGGTACTCAATTTAATACGAGGGTGAGTGCACCTTAAGCGCCAGGCATGGGAACACTGCGAGAAAAGTCTCCAGTGTTCTGGCCTGTCCTTGCCCGGACCACCCCATTCGTAGTCAGACGCGCTACCGCCTGATCCACGGCGTTTCCATGTGTTAAGCATGAGTTATCTTATCTCAGAGACTAAGTAGACATATTATACCACTAGCTAAAATATCCAAACTATACTGTTTTACAAGGTATTCTAAAGCAGCCTAATAACTCCATAAAAATCACTTAACATCCAATTTTTCCTGCCTATGCCAAAGATGAAAAAATTAATTCAGTTCACTTGAAAATCCCATTTATTTGCTAAGATAGGCTCAGAATATGATTGGTTTATAATATTAGAAATAAGTATCAACAGCGTATTGAATAGTACATCTCATATCATTACGTAAAACCATGAAATGGGACTCAACCTCTTCTTAATACGCGCAGAGCAAACTATTATTAAACCTACTGCCGTGCTTTTCAGCAGACCTCGGTAGATCTATAGTAGCGTCCGCCTTGAACGAATCAAAGAGAACTCGAAGATATGAAAACTATAAGTATTTATTCATAGGGTTAAAAGACAACAAATATAACTAAAGTTCAAGAAAACCGAACATAGCTTTATACGTACTTTTGTGCATAAAATAATAGCAATTAAACCTTTATAATCGAGAATAAAAAGCATAATCTTTTATTACATATTAACAGAAACGGAGTTAATTGGGTAATTCTTTACAAGAGCTCCTTCTGGCATAGAGCACTCGGAACTCCTCAAAATGCTATGTTTTGCTTCCTACAGCCATGAAAGACACTAAAATACTTGCAAAATAATAATAATAATAAAAAAGAGTCCATAAAGTAGAACGTGTGATGTTACAATAACACGACAAATTCTACTATAGCATTTTTTTTTTGTTCCTTATTTGCACACGTTTTAGGCTCTTTCATGGCTGTAGGAAGCAGAGCATAGCATTTTGAGGAGTTCCGAATGCTATATCACACAACTTCAAATGATTAGAAAACGTAACGTCGAAATAAGGAAGCGGAGAATACACTTTGCCAGTCTCAACCAGGATTTGATGAAACCTGAGCTCTCCTAAATGTGCAACAAAAAGCTCTTTTTTACTGCCAAATCTTGGCACACCTTGCTTCGCATCCCACCATGCACGTTCGATATGTTGTGTGTGTGCGCCTGTTACCAGATCGACAAAGTTCACACTGTGATTAACGGTAAAGTGGTGAACACGTACTTTACCCAAAGCCCTGTATGACTTCCAGTCGGTAAAATCAAATAACGTTGTAACAAATCCAACACTTTTCCATTAGTATCCCCGTTAGCACACAGTTCAGTTACTTCGTAGTATGCCCGCATTGAAAACATCGGACATTTGACATCAGCACACCAGGTAGAGACACCACAAATGACATGTTGCTCAATCACATACTACGTCATGATACCAGAGTTGCCAACAACAAACCTGGAAGAAGCGGAAAACTCGTTCGCACTGGCTCTTCTCTAAGGAGAGCACACATGGAAACATTTCCGGTACAGCACAGCACCTTTTAGTGGTTTCTTTTACAATTATAAATCACTTCTTTTTATTAAATTTCCGGGATGTGTTCGTAATTGGGGGAAACAAAAGTAGGTAAAAAAAAAGAATATTTACAGGAGGAATTAATTCGTCAGGGAACGGTAATTGATTTTTAAGTAGTGTGTGAAGTGAAACAAACAATACAAACGTAAACCGCACGTCTCCAATTATCGTAAACCGCACGATTTCCATGAACACGGGCTTGGGTGCATGCAGTGTGTAAAGTGTAAAATGTCTGTGTTTTTAGTGTATAGTCCAAGTGTATTCAACGATGAAGTTCATCAACGGATTATTAATAACCTTTCTATAAACTATAGTAGAAAATAAATAACAAAATAGTAACAGTTTGTTCTCAAATATGCTGGCTCCAAAATACGCACATTTGTCAAAGTGTTTCCACATAAGCTCTCCTCATAAGAGGAGCCTGTGCGAATAGTTCTGAAAAAGTATTGCCTGGTAATTACCAGAGCACAAAAAGTCCTGTCTGGCAACACTGAGACATACGCAAACTACAGGAGTAGAAACAGAAAAACAAAGATGGCGCATCGCTGTCTTAGTAAGTAAGTTAGAATATAGAATATTTTTTCTATCATGCTGCACGTGACCTTATGACACTTAGTTTTCCACACGGTTTTGGAAGTTCTAGATTCCAATTAATCAAGAAATCTCCATATTAAAAAAATACAACGCCATACAACAGAAGGAGCACTTGTAAAGTACAACCGTTAATTACACTCTTGTGCCAATTTGCTGATATAGTACTAATCATTTAAATTTGTCTGAACATATTGCAGTTGTTAGTACAATTTCATAGTAGTGCTGCCAACACTCGACCATCTTCTGAAACACTTGAAATACATAGCATAAAGGTCGACAACCTGCTTTACACCAAACAAACTAACTTAAACTCTTTTAGTTTCTCGATCCTTTAAAACATGAAATTAAATAAATTAATTAATAATTCAAAACAAATAATTCTCGTATCGGATCTCTTTACATTCCAATGAATTATATATGTATCATAATCAAGCATTTAACATCATCCACTACCAATCACAAACAACAATCATAACAAAATCACTGTGGTCTTCTGTGTTTTCAATTGTACCCTTGCCACTAAAAAAATCTTATATTAGTTCGACGTTTAGCAACCACACTTTTCTATTGGCAATACTTTCCTTTATTCAAATCACTGTTGAAGTTCAGTCTAGACACGTTTCCTCATTCAATCAGCATTAACACCTACCAGTAATGTCAGTAGCTGTGTTATGTGTGGGCAATCATTCAACAGAACTGGTTGCTAAGCTATTACAGAGTTTTATAAGTTCATTTTTATTTTTGTAACTGCCTTGAAATTGAAAAATTATTGTAATGGAAATTCATTACAATATCCTGTATGAATTGAAAAGTTCCTTCATATTTTGAAGTAGCATAGAATTAATATTGAATGTTCAATCTAGTACGAAAGTAAACTCATGACATGTTGATCTTATCCATACTTATCAATCTACATATTTGCTGCCTCTTTTATAAAGAATTGTCAATCCGAATCTGAATGCCTGAGCATTAGTATTTGTAGGGAAGTAAACATTCTGAATTTTATAAGTGTTTGAATTTGGAACAATAAAAATGACATCAAATCAGGGGTCATGATGAAAAATTTAGACATAGTCATAGAAGAATTTGTAATTTCTCCACATGAATTTGTAATTTGAATTTTATTTATCACCTTTAGGCATCTATGACTCAGGGGGCAAGGATGTGGAATAGAGTTGATCAGCACATACGTTGACAGTATCATCCCGGCATTACCTTGGTTTGACTGAGGAAAGACCCTGGAGAAAGCTTAGTTAGAAAAAAACCAGGGCCTCTCGAATGTGAAGGCAATGCTCTGCTAATGGAACTTCGACCGTTCGGTAGTCATTGCTCGATGTGCTGAAGCATTGACTTTGCATTTTGAAGGTCCTGGGTTCGATATAAGAAACTATTCTGACTTGTGTTTTTACCAGGATTTCTCTTGAGGCACACTAGTGACTAGACAAATTTCGGTATTTCGAATTTAGGCCTGGTCGGTTCCTTCCTGCATTCTTTCCCGTATCCTATCCCGGACAAAGCCATAGATGTCTACAATCCATAAATAAATTTAATTTAATGTGTAAACCAAACAATACTGTACGTTCGGATACTGTAGTCAACGGAGAATTTTAATCTTGTCCACAGGCATATTATTATTTGAATATTGCAAGAAACTCAAACACACTCAACCTTTTAGAGGTACAAGTTAAGATGTACAAAACAACGTCGTTAGTAGAATTCTTAAGTATGATTTTTTCTCTCAATTTAATCCTTGAATAATAATAAACAGAGTAATAACTATTCATTCAAATTGCAAATGTATTTCTTACAAATTGAAATTCGTATAATTAGAGTATATATGTAAGGAATATGTACTGTAATAGTGCTACGAAATTAACTGCATATGTACAAAGTTACTCGTATGAATCAACATTGATAATTCCATGCACTATAATAAACAATGTCGAGAGACAAAGGTGCATTTGATAAACTAAATTGGAAGAATCATTTTCATCAAAATTTGTATCAAGGAAGAAAGATTCATAAACAAACCAACATTGTCAAACAATATTCCTTCTTCTGCGTTTGTATCACCTATTATACACCACTTGTCTAGCTTCTGTAATCTAATAATATAGGGTTATTTACTGGCGATGTGATACAAATTTACTTATTGTTCACGTAGCCACTCCCGATGGAAGCCTTTCCTCATTCATACTAGCAAATGTAGGATGTTACATATGTATATAAAGAATATTCCGTCATGAAAATGAGCCTTCATTATAATAGTCAAATAGACTTGTAGATATTGACGTCAAATGAAACTTAACTACTCTTGAACAAGAGGTAAAGCACGTGTACTTATTTCGCTAGAACATTGAACATTGAAATTTCAAGCAATGACAAAAGTTTGCAGTACATAACAACAAATGATTTACTTCCTAGCGTCACACAAAGAAGCTACGTAGATGCTAGAGGAACCTTGTACAATCACATGATAAATTTGTGTTGTTAATAGCACACACTTACCCAAGTATTTTCGCTTCTAATGGGTATATTTATACTTCTTTTGCTGTGTATTAATTCGTATTTCGTTTATTCTGAAATATTATTATTATCTGTGTCTTTAAGCGTCTCGTTACAATATCTCTCATTTTTTACATTTTCGTACCTCTGGTATTTTCTGTTCTATTTTTATTTCTTTTCCCTCCTGGCCTCTGCGTTCTCCCATTGTCATATTTTGGCCGCTAGTTAGTATAGATTCTGCTTTAATAGTTGAGTATACGTGTAGACTAAACACAATGTTGTTATAAGTTCTACAATGAATACCAGCGAACAAACTCCGTATCCGATCAATAATACAATGAATATCGGATATAAATGTTTGGTTGATATCACAACGTGTTCATCAAGAGATGAGGTGACGATATGAATGTTTTTTTCTAATGTTAAACCATACATTAAATCTGCATACCATTTGTTTCGTAAACCAGATTCTAACACTCTTCTAATTACATAGTTTAACTTCTGGAGCAGAAATGAATCTTTGGTCACAAAGAACGAAAGGCAATGTACAATGGCTGGTTGCGCTACTATATGAACCATCTTTCTACCTTCAGAAAATAAATTTAAGTCGATCATCATCAGTTCTAAGTAAACCCGTGGTTCAAACAAAGTTACATTTCTATGGTATGCGATATTACGTAATATACCTTCTACATTTTTATCTGATTCATACCTTCCAATCATATTGAGCATAGCTTCACTTGTGGAGCTGGTGATAACAGATTTGTGAAGGGGATAACTTCTTATCTGGAGACCACTCTCTGCTACGTTTTCTAATGTAGACATTTCAGGATATCTTAAAGGAATTGTGAACACTCGTGCTAACTGTCCTTGGTATGCAGAAGTTATAATAAGACTAAAATACGTAAATGTCATAAAAAGCACTTTTAGAGACAATGTCGCTGGTTGAGGGACAGATTGCTGAAGAAAAATGCAATACATATACAAAAAATTGTCTCTAACTCCGATTACTTCTTTCTTAGAAAGTATTTTCGCTAATACCATATACTCCGTTTGGGATACTACAAGACAAAGGAGAATTGAAATCCAAACCTTCCTATCAAACGCTAAGAGTAAACACTTCCACATCGGAATTGGGAACATTGCCGGAACTGCAAAATTAATGGGAAAAAATGCAACTATTTCTGAGTAATCCATGACTTGAATGTCGTGACGATACAGTGGATGACAATTTAAAAATATGTCTGTTTCGCCAGTGTAAACATCATGTAGAAACGGTGACCATGTTATATTTTCGCCCTTCTTGGGTCTGCCACTATTACGATTGTAAATAGTGAAATTCATATACTGAGCCATTATTAAAAATATATTTGCATCAATGCCACCGACTATTGGATAAATTTCTTCATCTTCCGGGGTAATTCCAATGCGCGGTCCGTACAGTAGATCAGGAAATTTTCTATAACCTCTAGATTTCACAACATACTTATGAAGATTCTTTGTATTGTCTGGAAATAGCTTATTAACATTGCCACAACGCTGGAAATGAGACTCACAATTTTCTTTATCTTCTAGCAAGTTATTTAACATGCCGTATCGTCCTCTTGAGTCTTTCACGAACGGGTTAAAAGTATATATTCCCAAGGCATTTCGACCCTCTCCAGTTGTAATCAGAACAAGATTGATCAGATTCACATACCAACAGCTTTCAATTATGTTTCTTCTGCTTGAATCTGATATTATGGTTTCTGTAACTACCACAAAAACATAAGCTCTCACATTCCAAAAGGGCGTACCTTTGGCCTGTTGTAAAGTGAAATTCAAGTTTTTGATATTTTCTGAAATAATAATAAGCATATCAGCTTTGACAAGAGATGAAGAATTTGTGGTTTCTTGTTTAGGAAATGAGAAACGTGAATGAACATTGTGATGAACAACTGGTATCTGAATGTCACTTTGAACATTCTGGAGAATTAAGTTACCAATAGCGTTAGTTTTGTTAATACTAGATATAACACCAATTAGTCGACTGCTTAGAAACTGTTTGGTTCCTACGGACAATAAACACTTAGATATCGCTTTATGCTGATCATTTTTCATATCTACAGGCTCGCAAGAACCCATAGCTGTTACTAGGACCAGCACCAAAGAGATATATATTCTGGGACACAAGTACCATGCCATTAAAATTCCGTATGTTGCACCTGGAATTAAATAAGTTTGAAATAAGTAAAAGCTTTCAATTGAACATTGGTTTAAATTAGGGTAATTACTATTCACAAACATGTAAAAGGTTTTATAAATTAAGCTAACTTAATATTTATTTACATAGCTGAGAGCTGAGTGATATCCAATGTAGAAAAAAACACATCACCTACAAGTCAACAGCAAATATATACCATCACTACATATTTGGAAGAAATGTTCGTCCAAGATACGGGCATCGAATTGACTGAATCTGCTTTAGTTTAGCAATAGACAGCTGTTACGAGACTTTCGGCTACATCAGACGAGTAAATCGATTCCATTCGTTGCATTCATTCAGGAGAGAGACAACGAAAAATCACCACAGATCCTTCTCACCTAAAAGACCTTGAGATCATAGATATGCCTTTGGGAATAACACTTTCTCATCACCATTATCAGTACTTTGTGATGATTGGTCCAGGAAAGGCTTTACGATGTCTATTTGTGTATTGAGAATGAGCAAGATAGATGCATTACGATCAACACACTGACATTTATTTGGCGCGGGTTGCATTAGGTGACTAGCTCAACTAGTACATTGTAACAATGGGACACTTTATGTTACCTACGTAATTATTGAATATGAATTATATATCATAGAGAACATACCGAAACTATGTGAATAGAAGCTTGAAGTTATAAATTGTGTACCAGAAAATTTTTGGGTCGTCTTATGATTTTCATCTTGTATTACTCCTTCCAAACTTCTACTTTACTACCGTTCCAATTTATAAAACTATTGGTACAATTTAGAAGACCTTCTACTAAATTCTACCATTTTGCACCTTTGTACTTTTTACATTCCAGTTTCAACACTATAACATCTGGAGTTTTGAAAATAGGTACATGTATGCACAAAGGACAAAGCTACAATATAGTAGTTATATTTGACTAATCTGCTATAGATTATGTAGAAATCGAAGCAATGTGGCACGTAGTTTGTGTTCTTCGAAACACTATGTTCACAAGGTTCGTTGCAAATCTTAAGCCTTAGTATTTCAGCTTTTTATCATTGGTTGTTAATAACAGTGATTGAAATTAAGTTCAAAAACATTATTCTTGGTAACTGAAAGTTACCCTGGGAATTAGTCCCACAATACCACACCTCCTTCCCTAACCTCTATCATCTGTTTAGCATCGCTGTTGCAAACACCCGTTCCATTTTTGCCTGAATTCGATCAACTGAACGTGAGTGTCTATTGAACGGAGTGGTACGGAGTCCACTTTACAGAAAACTGTAGGTCTCGTTTTTAGAAGCTCAGTAAGTCTTTCAGGAGGACAATAATACTTCAGTCAACTAATCAGTCGACGAACAGACTGACATATAAAAAAATACAGAAACTGGTTATATTTTGGGCACTATCTGCTTTGACTTCATAGCTAATCCAAACCTCTTGAAATACAAGGGAAGGGGGGATATTCACAAATCTCTAAAAGACTTAAGGCATCGCTCATATGATGATAGTACTTTTACATGTTGTGTACATATGCAGATACTGTAATCTGATTGGTTTTGAAGGTATTAAAAGTCATTAAGACATTAATAATGTGGTTCAATGAAAATCTGATAGATTTTGGATAATGAAGCAGTGATTTATTTATGCACCCACATTCCAGAAGCAGCTAACACCCCTCCAGTATACATCCAAACAATCCAAATTTTCGTCGCAAGAAAGAGCTGTCGAAACATGATTTGACATACTAGCCTCAACCACTTCCAAGGTTTAAAAAATGCTGTATAAACCACGGTCTGTGATATTTTGAAATCGCGAGGTATCTGAGTGACCAATATTCTTTACAACGAGAATAATTTTTGCAAGGTTTTGGTCAGGGGATAAACTATCGTTGCTCACTAGGATGTTTTCACAGACTTCAGTTATAGGCGATCTCTAATTATTTTAGGTGAAAATCTGTAGTGCTGAAATAGATGACTTACCTTCAGACATCTTGAATCCAGAAATGCTGTTAAGACACTCAGCGCACTGTACTTAATTCATTCGATCAATTTGTTTAGGACCTTTACTAATACTGGTATATATAGTGCACAAACAACATGATTAATGCTATTGGAGGCAAATTGATCATTCATTGCTAAGCATGTCTTTAGTTTTCTCATTAATGCTTCTCCTTCCGTTCCTACTTAAATGATTTACACATTAGTGTTATTTGCTTGTTCTTATTGCGAGATAAATGAAAGATATATGTTTACGAGCCAAGAAATGTAAGAACAATATGCTGTGTAAATAAAGTGCATATATTTTGCAAAAGAAATTGGCATTTTTGTGTAAATAAGATCACAACCGACACATACATAGAGACAGATACATTTTCAATGGTATGTAATATTTCCGTGTATCGTAATAGATCTGAATAGAAGGATATGATACATAATAAATCAAACATGAGTACAGATAATGATAAATGGATATTACTGTTGGCTTTCTTAGAACATTCTAGACAAGACTACCTATCTGTTTATTAAATCCGTATAGAAAATGGCGTCTGACATTACTAAATCGTTATTACCAGGGGCGTAACTAGGCCCAGCGGGGCTCCGGGACAGAGATTTGCCAGTAGACCCCCCCCCCCAGGACTACGAAAATCTAGGTCATATAATTACCTTGTTTTTTTTTTTATCTTAGACATATAAATAACAATAATGTACAGAAGGTACATGAGCAGTACCTTTTTGAGATACCGGTACATAGGTTCATACCATTACTTTACAATTCTAATTGCATTTTATTTTAAGTTGTACATTGTTTTATAAATTGTTTGTTTTTCTAACCAGGCGGGAGAAAAGGATGTAAACCTTAGTCCTGGGAAACTAATATAAAGAAATAAAATACTATAGTTTGAAAGTTTTCCAAATGGATTAAACTTTTCAAGCACTTCAATGGTTTCATGATACTAAAAATTAGAATTTCACTGAAATAACATTATTTGTTCTTTTGACTTCCACTTTGAATTTAAAATAATAAACTATAAATTATTCCAATTAGAACGATAATTAGTTCACTTACCAGAAACTAATGGGAAGTCACCCGTCGTATTTTCTCGAGCAGTCCTAAAAAAAAGAATCAATCTTCATATTTTTTCTTCACCTCTTGTTCTCTTTCTACGCTTTGCCGCAACACTTAGTTGACTCATCGTGTCAGATTATTTTCGTGTCCTTTAGTTCCCTTTATTATCCTCTCTAAACTTAACACAATTGAAACTGACAGGGTTGGAGGCAAACTAGGCATGTGCGTAGGGCGACAACTACGTTTTAATAAACTCCTTCCTTCACAAGCATTCCCAACTCCACTCCCATTCAGCCGCCGCTTCCAAGAACAGTCACAATAAGCAGATATCAGATTGGCAACAAGCGCGAGCAATCCCTCCGACAACCGTTTCGCGTTAACTATTTACAATAATATTGTTTCAACGCCGCGCTTTGATATATAAGGAGACGCTATGCCGTCAATGATTGGGCAACACAAATACTCCATTGTGTCGCGGGACAGTCTTGATCGAGAAACACCGCCAACACGTGTCGAGCAGGGAGGTTGGGGAGGAAGGTAACATATATCCATTGTTACACGTAATACACCGCTAGTACAGCCATACCACTATCACGGTTTATTTTATTTTTAAATTTTTAAAAAATATTTTTTCTGACGGACTAAATTTACGTTTTCCGTATATTCACTACAGAGCAGACAACATGCTTAGCCCGTGGGCCCCGGGACTCTGCCCCGGTTGCCCAAGCCTAGTTACACCCCTGCTTATTACTCTTTTCTTGGTGGTCTGCGCAAGTGCAGTTGTATGATTAGTATTATGTATTTGTAACGTTCGTAGGTTTATTAAGTTTATCTGTACGGCACATTCTCCCTGTCCTACCAACTTTCAATTCCTCTCGCCCCTTTTGATAAAGGGTTCAAGTGTTATAACTTTCCAAACAATAATATCTTCACGTGTTCAATCAGATATGCCGTGTGTCATCTCGCATCTCTGTTTCATTAATTTCAACACCTGCCTTATCAGTGTAACTTTGACCGTTTGTTTCGTTAGGCGTGCAATAAAACTAGCGTCTAAACATAGAAAGTCCTATTGCGCAGTAAGAGTCTGAAGTGACTTCACATATTTTCTCGCGTAGTATTTAAAAAAAAAATCTAACCTGACTTTAACTAACCCCCTTTCGCTTACTTGACACTAACCGCCTTTTGTTCACTTTTTCTTGACTCTCAAGTTTTTTTGACTTTAGTTATCTCGATACAGTATAGCTAAAAACAGATGGAAAAAAATTGAGACAGTAAGTCTTAGATTATTATTGTCATCTCATAAAATATCTGAAAAATTATTATTTTGGTGCGGAAACGATATGTTTACTTATACGCTGGGGTAGGAAGAATAGAGAGTATTGTAGTGGAGAATAGAGAGAAGATGACAGACAAGTTGAGCATTAAAAGAGCACAAAAGGAAATTATTACAAACGAAAGTAAAAAAAATAAATACTAAGAAACTATTTATTTTTTATTCAACTTGAAATAGAAGGTTATGTTTCTGGGAACATTGTGAGAAATAGGATTCTGAATGTGGAAGATGAAACAGTCAGAAGTCCATGTCACCATGTATCTGACTTGAAGGTAATATGAAGAATAGGCCAACAACAGAAAGAGTTAATAGAGGAAGGGACTATAAACATCCTTTAGCGCAAATCAAATACCTTGAGAAGTAGTCGCATAGAATACAATGAGAGGAATCCTTTGACAGAAGTTATAATAATATATTCACTGAACAATCTTTGGAGTAGAGTTGTGTATTAATGGGTTTGTCTGCCTTTCCAAATGATTACGGTGTAGATCAGGAAAGAGGGGCCACAGTGTGCTGAATATCCTTCTTGTATATTTCAATCCATGGGACTGCAACATCGCTGTTTATTTAATAAACGTTTGTAAAAAAGACACAGCTAACAGATCTTTTTACCCTTTTCATCATACTTAACTTTGATCAAAGGGGTTACAATTCAGTGAACTGGTAGGTCAAGGTAATGTAGGAGTCATTACTATGTGTTTCTGAATTCTCCGTAGTGACCTGAGGCTGATGAGATAGTGCGATATTCTGTTTAAACATGCCGTATCCTGAAGAGAATTTTCAGATATCGTTTTCTCTGCAGATACACTCATTTCTGACTGTTCCTTTCTTCCTTTGACCTAGAAATGGTGTATGTATTATTTGTTTCTTTAGAATAGATTTTTATATTATCCCTAAGAATGGTTCGTGTGTCGACTTATTTATTGAACCTTGGAAAACCACTGCGAGTGAGCAGTTATCATGTTAGGAACATGATCAGCGATGAATAGGAAAAATAATATTTAATAACTTCTTGAGTGACACATATATTCTTCTGTCTGCTTCCCTGCCAGCAAACTCAATGTCTCCGATGTGTTCTGAAGTTATGTTTCGTTCCTGATGTTGTGTTTCTCGACAACAAACATCGAGAAAAAAAAATATCAAACAGGGTGCTATTTTCGCAAGATAATGCTCAACATCTCCTGAACACAAAGCTTCCATCATAATGCAGAAAGTCGTTGATATCCACCTTACTCACCCGATTTAGTAGACATTGATTATCTTTTGTATCAAAATTTTAAGAGGTACTTGAAGACCACACATATCCGTGAAAATGTACATTAACAGCAAACCAGTGTTTCCAGGACAAATTAAAAACATTTTTGTTGTGGGTTCTCAAGAAGTTGCAGTAAAGGTGTTTTAAGTTTATTCAGTTTCCATTCAAAATATGCTGAATAATTTTTACTGCTTTTCTATTGTTTTTTTAGTACAGCTTAGCAGTACACTGTTATATACGTCTCAAGGAAACTACTCGTATTTTTCTCTTGTATTCGAGCTTTAACTTTAATCTTCGTTCTGTTATCATTATAATTCGAAATTAATTTCCCTGAACAGCTGATCTGTTTCATTAACTGCTAGGTTGAGATGGTAGAATGGAAGTAAGAACTCTAATAATTTGTCCGGGGTGTAGGGATAAAATAGCAGATTGGCAACCATGAAATCCTGGATTAAGTTTCGTTGAGCAGAACATAAGGGGTACATCGATATGAGGTCCTTCGAAAGATAGTAAATTTATATACCACAGACTTTAAATAGAAAGGGGGAAAAAAAAAGAGACAAGAGAAAAATTCTGTGACTGTCATTGTCCAGAAGCACATGAGTTTTCAGTGTTGCCAGCCTATTTTCTATACAATCCAAGTTTTCAAATTGTTTTCATTACGTTAGATATTGGATTCCCGAACTCAGCATAAATATTATTCAACACAATGACCTCGTCTCCAAGTATCTCGTCGCCAGTGTTGCAAACCAGTGTGTAGAAATATGATTTTGAGCCATAAAGTGTAGAAACGTGGTTGTGGTATCGTTCAAGAGGTCTTGATTTGACCAGATCAGAGCTACCGGAACCATTATGATCAGTGTTGCCTACCATTTAAAAAATTCAATATTATTATTTTTTTTCAATTTGCTTCAATAATACCACCAAACTTGACAAAGCATATTCGATACAATAGAAGATTATTGTGGTTTTGCCTAACCCTAAATACTTCAGTTGTCAGTGTTGCCAACTTATTTTTGTAAAAATGAATGCTTGTGCCCCTCAGATGCTATCAAGAGACCGATCTCAGTTCTTTTTTTTTTCGTTTTTATGCCATTATATCTTTCTGACTCCGTAATTTTTCTTTTCTTTGAAGGGAATTTCCCCCCATTTTCTTGTCTGGACTTCGGATCATTCATCCCAGACTCATCTATAAGCGAATCTCTTAGTTGCTTTAACTTATGAAACTGTTATGTGTTTTTAAATGTGTATATAGATAGAGTTCTAATCAGGTATCAACGATTACATTACTGACTGATTCCTTGTGTTATATATAATAATAATAAACACCGGCGATACAGACCGATAGGTCCTGAGCCTGCTCCAACGCCATCTGTCCGCGCTTGGTGGAACTGCATCCACCTGAGTGACGGCAGTGTGGTCAGCAATGCGCGTCATCTAGCCAAGAACAGGTTTATTGGGGGCTTTCTTGACCGAGTGGCCGTCACGTCTTTATCCACGTGACTCCCCAGTTTTCCTCACTACGCTGGGTGGACGCCGAAAAGTGGGACTCCAGCCGGGAATTGAACCCGGGACCCCGTGGACATGAGTCCAACGCTCTAACCACTAGACTATGGAGCCCCGTTTGTGTTATATATAAGATGGTAGAAAAGGTAGAAAAAGGCACTTACATTATAGAATAGTAAGACAGGCCTACACGAACTTCGCAAACACAATAGAAAAAGTGGCAACGTTTCGCAAAAGAGCATTTTCACTTGGTAGGAGAGAAAATGGACAGAGTGGACTGGTACTGGACATGTGCTAAGGAGACGTAATGTTGTCAACTGATGCTAGGTAAGAATGTGGCAAGGTGATGGAGGCGGAAAAAATGACTAGATGGGTCGAGAAAACACCAAATAAAGAAGGAAGTGCGGAGGTAGCAAGGAGTAGGTAAGGGGCTTCCTAAAGGAGTAAGTGGGTAAAGAATCAGAGGGGAGGGGGGAATAATAATAATAATAATAAAAATGAAGGGGAAAAGTGGAGATTAAAGAAATAATATAGAAAAATGGGATAAAAGTGCAACTAGAGACGGAACAAAGGAGAGAATGGAAAAAGAAGAAACTGTGCTGCAGGGAGGTGTCGTAGGATATGTGTACCCCCACAGATTTGTACCGGGGGGTACACATATCCTAGGATATTTGTACCCCCCCTATAAATCTCGGAAACATCAAAGGAAATCATGCCGCTTTCAATATATTTCATTATGGAATGGAAAATTTTTAACAAAAACACCCAATAGGGGGTACATATATCCTAGGATATTTGTACCCCCCGGTACAAATCTGTGGGGGTACACATATCCTACGACACCTGGTTCACGGTTGGCGCAAAGGATAGAGATGATGTACGTCTGCTCCCATCTCTCCCCCCCCCCCCACACACACAGAGAGGGACTTTGTGTGAATGGGAAGTATAAGGCTACTGCTCCACTAACTTAGCGTAACGTAAGTGGCTCAACGTAATGTAAGTAGAATAATTATCGAGTTCACAAGTCTTACGGCAAAGCAATTATAACAGGGCCCAAAATGGACCAAAGCAGACTGGAATGACGTTCTGGTTCGTGAATATTTCGAACCTTCATGTTCTATTTCGTTATTGTAGTAATCATAGATAAAAAAGATACGACAGCATGTTAATGAAGATAAAATGTTCCGTTTGGTAAAAAAAATTAATTTGTGGCCTTGAATAAGAACTAAGACGAGCACGAATAACATTTCCAGTAGTTTTCAGAAGAAGCGGATGACAGCTGATTATTCAATTTTGTAATTTCAAACCTGCTGAAAAATAATGAGAATAATTGCTTTCTATTCTTTCATATCAACTGTAGGTTGTCTTTCATTCAACTACATAAAATGGGGTGAAATTGTCAAGACGATTAATAAACAGTCAACAACAAGAGCAGGGAGGAAGGGATAGACAAGAAGAGAACTGCTTTTGCTGATACCATGTAACAATTAATTGCATGCCAACTATTAATTTCTTCACAGGTGTAACATTTATTCTGACTTCGCATGTTTTCAAAACCACATATGGGTAGTTCCTTCTCCATCTTGTATTTCACAGTAACTGAAAAGCACAAGAAAACCACACAAGTAAGTGAAATTTAAGTATTTCAAATCAGTACAATAACACCTTCCAGGTAAAGGGAAGAGTGACGCAAGAATTCTACTCACAAAAGAAGTGATATCCATTTTGCGAGTGACTTTCTTTGTGTCACTGTGGCGGAATTGTTTCCTTTGTAAAAAAAATTAAAAGACTTAGTATCCTCCCTTCCCCATAGTGACACAAAGAAAGTCACTCGCAAAATGGATATCACTTCTCTTGTGAGTAGAATTCTTGCGTCACTCTTCCCTTTACCTCTAACGTGCTATTGTACTGATATCACTTATTTTGTAAGGCTGCCTTTTTTAAAAAAAGTGCATAGTTTTCATACAAAAGGTCGATTTTGTCGTGTTGGACCATGGTAGACACCGTATCTCAAAAACGGTAACTCCTATCAAAAAAATAAGCATGAATTTGCCTCTACGAAGCCCGCAATTGATCCCCCAAATCCCCTGGTACCAATCATTTTTATTTGCTAAAGCAAAAAGACAGACAGAATGACAGAGACCCTTTTTTCTATCATTTGTGAAAATTCTGTGATTGGGCTAAAAAAAAAAAAGGTCATAACTTTTGAACCGCTTCACCGATTTTTACGTGTGATACACCGTTTGAAAGGTATTGAAGCGTGAGAAGTTTTGGCCGCCAATGTGATCTGGGGTCAGTATTATCACCAGAAATTCTGATTATTTTTCGAACCACCTAGGGGGGTTCCAGGGAGAGCCTACCGACCCAATTTTTTTTTCTGTGTCTTAGTATGGGAAAGAGCTTTCAATTGCAAGTTGAAGCATCAAATTCGGGCTTATTGTTCGCTAGATCCGAAATTAGCTGTATATATCTGTGTGCTGTTAACAGACTCGTTTCTTAGCATCATTCGAAGAACTACTGTTCTTCGTGATTGGAACTTAATGTCCTGTGAGAGCTAAGCCAACATGCTTGTACGAGCGTGAACTATCTGCGCATGAGTATTATAATAAATATAGTTACTAAGTCAATTTTTACCAAGTTTAGTGATGGTCATCTAGTCAGGATCACGATACTAAGCAAATGGTTACTAGGTGCAACACAACAGAACTGATTGTAGCAGCGTAATATTTTGTAGATTAATTGTGCCAGTATTCTTCTCTATTATTAATGCAACATTCATTAGCAACATAAAATATGTTTAGTAAACGAAAGTAATTGAATCGCCATGTGAGTGGGATATGCTGTTGCACGCTGTCTGTAGTACTCAGCAACAATACGCTCTCTGATTGGCTAGACGTATAAAACAATAGAGCATTTTTAAGTTGCTTTACCAACGTCAAAGAAACATCAATGTGTATCCGGCCTCCATAAAAGAAATGATATACACTCCATTAAACTTCTAATTTAAACCGTCGCAGAAATATCGACTGACATCCATACGCAATGATCAGTTATTAATTAAGAATTCAATCAAAAACAATTAATGAAAATATTTCCTTTCAGTACTGAATACAAGATATTATATATAGTTCCGCTAACCTTCTAACACTCTAAATAAATCATTTTCCGGATTCAACTAGACTCACTGTAACATAACAATAGTGTATACTTTATTTATTTTTAATATATAAATATCTTAACACATTCATAATCATGGTAAATACAATTTGTTTAAAGAATCTGAATTTCTTGTTGCTATGCATGCTTTCCCAATTCCTTCCGCGAACATGCAAAACATTTGAGTTAAGCAAGGTACATAAGATGCAAAAGGAATCATACGCATATAAATATAATCATATCGTTAATTCTATTGAACTTCTACTAACGGTATTTGTGAGTGTTTATTTTCCTCATAATAAATCAACAAGGTTTCTATTAATTGCATGTCAGTTATCTAATGAAAATGCACAGCTGGCAAATGTGTAGCAAGAATCAATATGTATGATAAACAACGTTCCACAAAGGGCAAGGTCAACTAAGGAAAGACGTCAGCAATATAGAAACCAGAAAAGAAAGACAAATCAAGACTAGTTTTATTGTATGCAATCAAATGTATGATGTTATACAGACACTCTAGTTCATTCTGTGTCCAGGTGATATCTTCCATTCTCCTTCATATCCTATTTCGAAGGTTTCCCATGTTATTTCTTCATTCTTCCGCAGAGTCTGCGTTTCAACTCCGTATACCACAATACTCCATACAAAACATTCAATTCATATCTTCCTTAACCACTTGTTTATCGGCACACAGAAGAGATTTTCCTTCTTAGTGAACGAATCTTTCTCCATAGCTTGTCTTGTCTTTGCCTCCTTTTCACTTTTCATATCATCGCTTAGAATTCCTTGCAAATACTTCAAGCTACAATTCTCTTCCATTGTTTTTCAATAAAGAAAATGTCAGAATAAAAAAAACAACTTTTTTTTGTACTTTTAGTATCAGCTTAACCCATAAGTAATGTCGTATTTGTGTATCGTGAGGAAAAGAAACGATAACTTACGTGTAACACTAACGTTAGTCAGGAAAGTAGTTTTCATCGTACTCCACAACACTCTGTCACCTGTCAACCAGTTATTGAATCCTCAACTGAAAGAAGTCACCGGTTTTGTAGGAAAAGAACTGGGTCACTGTTCGGCGAACGTCATCCTCATTTTGCAGTGTTTTTCCGGAAACGTGGCTTTGCAGGATGCAAGATCTTGCATGTTGGTGCAAGATCTGGTTAAAACGTCGGGTGGGGGAGTTTCTCCCAGCCACATTCCTGGATCTTAACACATGTCCTTCTTGCTGTGTGTTTGCGCGTTATCAGCGTGCATGAGCACGCGCTTGAGATTAACCAGAGCAGGATGTTTCTCCAACAATGTAGTTCGTAAGCCTTCAATCTGCTGACAGTAGACATTTGCATTGATGGTTTCGTTACGTGGCACGAGCTCAAAATGGATTATACCATAGATATCCCACCAAACACTCAACATCACCTTGCAGGCGTGGGGGGATCCTGTTTCGGCACGGTTCCTGTACCCCTTCTTTAGGTACCCACTGCAATTTAAGTGTAATGTTAATGGTAGAAGACCCACTTTTCACCCCTGTCACCATTCTGTCCAGAAATGGCTCACTTCTGTGACGGGTGAGCAGGAAAGGCAGATGTCAACTCGCCGCTGCTTCTGTTGAGGCATTTACGCATGGGATACCCGTTTCCGATTTTCGACAAGTACCCAAGGTCCTGCAGATGACGATGAACGGTCGAATGGGTGACATGGAGTTCTCTGGCCAGTTCTTCAATAGTTTACATTGGATTTGCCTCCACAGCAGCTCGCAGGACATCGTTGTCCAGCTTGCACAGGTCTTCCATCTCGTGGCTTATCGGTGAGGCTGGTGTCCCAGACCGAAACCTCTGATACCACCTTTGGCTCTTTCGCACATACACAGCACCCTGAACATAGACGGCAATTTATGTTTCGTACCGCCGCACTGGCTGGATGTTTCTGGTGAAATTCAAACAGAATGACATTCCGTATGTGAATCTCCGACACTTCCATGATCAAACACAAGCCACAGTTACAAAACGTGAAGTAGACCGTTCTCCTTCTACACACTATTGCACAATTCAATTATGGCACGTATCGTCTGATTCACTATTCGCTCGGCAGATGCAGCGGTCATCGCATATACATCATTACTTATGGGATAACCCGGTATTTTTGTATTTTTTGTATCTTTGTAATTTTAGTGGTTTTTTTTTTCGCATTTAGTATTTCATGTACTTATTGAATAAGACTTTTTCGACCCCGATGTCAAAAACACCTCGATTGGCACACTACGATATTTGAAACCTAAAATTGCGATGGTTATGCTAACTTTTTACTTTCGGTTTAAAGGATAGCAAACAAGAGTCGAGTTGAATATAAGTGTCACTCATCAATGTTTTACAAATTATCACATGAATGGATGTTTTGTCAGGGCGTTAAAAACAATTAGACTTAAGTGTGTACTATGCAGTTATTTCGTACTGTTCCACTATAGGTGGGAGGTTATCAACATGCACGGCAGTGCATGAGCCAAGTTCTTCACGTCAGAAAACGTCAGCACTGCCAGAAGCATGTTATACAGGAACAAGAGTTTATGGCAAAATCGACGATTTGGGGGCCCAGTAAGAAAAAAGATGTTAAAGATAGGAATATGAGCTTTCGCCGTTAAGGAGATATGGTAAATATGTGCAGATGTACAAAATTTCATATTCGTATCTCAAACAATGTTCTAGTTGTGGACCCCTGAAATTGCACATTTTAGGCTAACTGACTCACTCACTCACTCACTGACTGACTGACTGACTCACTCATCATATTATTTAGGGTGTTTGGAGTAAGCTAGAATCATGAAATTTGGTATGAAGGTAGAGGATGATAAGTAGATAAAGGAAAAATTCCGACATTTTGAAAAGGTCGCCATCTTGGATTC
>JAGDQP010011067.1:0-53993 GCA_022664845.1 Lepisma saccharinum
TATGATTGTTTGGGTGGTTTTAAAGTTAGTGTGAATAGAAGCTTTGTTGGTGGTGTCGGTGTATAGTTTGGAAGAAAAGACAGAAGCAGTTTAAGATTGAAAAGATTGTATCGGGATTATGTTGTGCAGTATTGCGTGTATTTAATTGAAGAAATTAAGTACTTTGAACAGCGCTGTCTTGTTGACGATAGGAAACTTTAATTTATAATGGATTTTTTGGAAGAAGAAGATAGTTGGTCCAGTGACAGCTTTTTAAATATAGCGAACGAAGTGGGACTTTTTGCTGAAACTTTATCAAATATTGAAAACCGATCGCAGAGTCCTTCATTGCTTATGAAAAGTAATGTGACTATGAAAAACGCTTTAAATATGGTACCCTTAGAGAACAGTGTACATTCCCTAACGAAAAGTGAATTTGTTGAAAGGGATATTGAAGAAAGGCCATCCAGTCCATCCCTATTAAAACCAAGTGTTACCAATGTGTACCCCCAATGTGTAAATACAGACACAAAACTTGGAATGGATGCTCCCTGTTTTTCAAGAATGTGTATGTCCCCAAAATCAAATGAGGTGAAAAATGAATTTGGTGAAATAGATATAGAAGAAAGACCAAACAGTCCATCGCTATTAAAGCCAACGGTTACCAGTATGTACCGCCTATGTGTAAATACAAACACAAAACCTGGAACGGAGGTCTGTTGTTCTTCAACAACATGTATGGAAATAGACATGTTACCAAATCAGAAGAAGGTGGAAAGTGAATCGGTGCAAATGGATACGATAGTTAAAAGTGGAGATGATGTGTGCAAAATACAAAGTTATGATGATATGCAGGAAGACATAAATATTCTTAGTAGATTAGCAGAACAATAAAGTGAAAGTGATGAAATGGATAGTGGACGTGATAGGAAAGAGAAAAGTGAAAGAAAAGCAATATGTGCATGTGAACGAAACATAATTGAGGAAAGTGGTATATTTGAAGCCATGGAAACTGCAAATTATCTTCGTTTTCCACTAATTTGTGGTGGATGTGTACAACAAGAAGGTAATCAATTTGCTCATGCTTGCATGGGATTTGTCTGGAATGAAATAGAACGTGAACATTTGCTTAATGATCGAATGTGGTGTAGTGTATTTGAGCCTATTAATTTTAAGGCTTTATATAATGCGTATGAAGTGAAACATAATAATTGCAAAGACTATACAATTGGTAAATTTGAAGTGGGACTAAGAAATGTATAGGAACGTAAACCGACTGAAGTTCAGAAAGTGTTACTTGTTAAAGATATTTTTGCTGAAGATAAGGAATGATTTTAGTGTGAAGAAAAAAATAGAATATAGATTTAAGACGATTAATATGGTGGATAAAACATGCTTTAATGGTTTGCATAATAACAAGCAGGCACAGAAGGGCAAAAGACTATACGTATGTACATAGAAATTTAGATGGAACTTATGTACCATGTAGGTATTAGATATTCGGTTTTGACAGAAGAGCACATCGATACCATGAACAGTATTTGTGTTACATATGGTTTACATAAACATGAAATACGATGGGTTAGAAATTTTCCCATTGGGTGAACCCAAGTTGCGTTATGATGACCTAAACACCAATACTTCTATTTTTTCTGAAGGATTAAACCCTGACAATGATTGGATATTCTATGGAACCTTCATGCGAAAAGTTATTGCTCTAAAGAGCGAGGTATAATAGAGGTGTGAGCATTGTGTGAAGACGTTAGTGACAGTTAACTTATAAGAAATACTTACAGTGAACACACGAGAAACCATGGAGGGATCACGTTACGGTAAAGTGATTACGAAAGAAGAACCATGTTGGTGTAGACCCGACTTTATATATTTTGAATGTTTGGAAGAAATGTTAAAGGACTTTGACATTGAAAACAATTTTAGATGTATCTGGTGTTACTACATGTTTGAAGAAGAAAAAGGCGTGTGTACTTGTGGACAATTTGAGAACAATGAATATGTGTTGCACATACTAACGAATCCAGATTCTGTTCATGCGCTTTATGAACTGTTTAATAAGTTTCATTGTTATACCAGAATTAACTTTATTTCCTTTCATCGGTGTTTGGCAGAACAGGTAAACATCCGTTTGGACAATGTGCGTGAAATTCTGCAAGCAAAAGTTAAACCTAGTGAATGAAACTGTATAATAATATTTTTTGTGAAATGTGTAATTTTATGCAGTGACAGTGTATCGATTAGTACTGTAGAAACAAAATCAAAATTAACACAAACTGTGAGACTAAAAAGAAAATTAGACTTAGCAGAAAACTATAGCTTTTGTAGAAAAAAACACTACTTGAACGTGAAAAGACATTTAAGTGAATTGGAAAATACCTTTTTTAGTGGACAAAATCTAAGTAATGTATATTATGGTGATGGTTTTTAAAAAAAATAAATACTAAGGTGAAATATTTACGTGTTTTATTTTTATGTGTTTTCAGAATTATGATGAGGTATGCAGTATTTATAATACTGTGTTTTAATTTTGAATATTATTTATACCCTTTAAGCTCAGGTTGACATATTAAATTTTGCTTGATTTTCATAAAATGTGCATTTGATAGGTTTCATGTTATAGAAATAAAATATTTGCGTACAATTATTAGAAAATTATTGTAACTGTTTTTTAGTGTTTGGACTACTCGATTTAATACATAATAAAATAACTGAATGAGAGACAAAAAGCATATAGTACTTTTTATATGTGTAAAAGCTTAATGGAAGTTGGTTTTTGATTATTTAATTGAATGGTCTGCATTTTAGTTGAAGACCAAAGAACAAACTTTTATTTTGTTAGGGAATAGTTTACTGTGTTTCAAAATTAAAGTTTAGTATACGTGAGGGTAATGTGGACTCTAAAAGCAACATCACCATTTAAAAATGCAAAATCATGATAGACAAATATCTTTTATTAATATTACAGACATCTTCACACTTTGTAAACATCCAGACTTGCATTGGAAATTTAAGTAAATCACCATTAGAATCTAAAATGCTAATGGAAACAGAAAACATAGGGTACACTTTGAACAGTAAGATTCGTATCACAAATGCAAACAAAATTCTTGACATATACTGTAGCATCTGAAATCTGATGATGTTGATTTCGTACGGTAATTTCTCGTTTAATAAAGAGAAACCTTTTATTGTTGTTATTATGTTTGGATATAATTTTAAAATCTTTTGTATTTGTGGGTGGAAACATTAAATCGAAATATGTATTGTTTGTCGAATATTTTGTACAACTGTCACAGCAAAACAAATTATTATTATTACTTTTACTAAATGTAGCATATACATATGCTGTTTCAGAATAAACCGAACTAGTTTTAATTTGAAGGAAGTTGTATTAATACAGAATCACGAAATAATAGGAAGTACGATTTTATTTTTTACCTTTTTTGACATTAATGGGTGACACGATGAGGAAAAAGGATTGGGGAAGCTGAAGACTAGAGTATATGTTGATTGTGTTATTTTTTAATTTGCTGGAAGTAATTGCATTTAAAAGCAGTAAGGATTGTTGAGTGTTGCAATTAAACTTATGACATGTCGAATGCTACGCAAACACTACCACTCATTTACAATCAATCAATCCAAATATTTGTTTAATTAAACTATAGAAATTATAACACTATGAAATTAATTTTGGAAAAATGTTACGCAAGAAAAAACAAAGCAACCAATTGTTTAAAGACAAGGCATCTTTTATGTAATTTCTAATCTGATATTTTCAGTAAAGAAAATGCAAAATGGATTTTTCTTTACATGGGAATAACATTTTGTTATCCATCGAGACGCATGTCTATAAAATATATTATCTCTGTATCCTCTTAGAATAAAAATAAGAATCACAGCTTGCGAGTTGTGTTCCATATTTAGTCTTCTTTTTTACTAACAGTATGAAAAAGATTTTAAAACGAAAAAGATTTTTTATTGCGTAATGGTAACGAGGTATTGGATTAATCTCTTGTAATTACAGATAATTGTGCATGAAAATTTAACAGTGCTCCAACAAATACTTTTATCGTCAAAGACATTTAAAGAAAAGTGCGAACACAAACTAAAACATGTATTTGTAAATTTCTTAATGCATAAAACAATTTTACATTTCTCTAATATACAAAATATAAAAAAGCAAAAACGCGTTAATTTTAAACTAACTTTTGAGAGCAGTGAAAACGAAATTTCCGTTCATCAAAAGATAAGTACAAGCAGCTTTGCAAATACAATTAATGATAGTTATATCACAATCATTTTAAAAAAGCTGTGACATCTTAAAAAAAGACGTAATCTGTACAGAAGAGTTATGCAAGGGTTTTATCTAATAAAATTATTTAAGAAAATACTTCATGAGACGTTGCTATACTAAAGTTCACAGGTAGAACGACCACTCCATTCTATAACAGTCAAACTGATATTTCTCTTAGCGATTTTTACATTTTGCGTACAACAGTTATGGAAACTTAGATTCACTATTCCAAACGGTAACAAAAATCACATGAGTTTTTGTAAACAATTAAGAATAAGAATAAGTTCTTTCGTGATTGTCTAAAGTATCATTTTAAGTTGATACTGCAGAATATGAAAACAAAAAAACTTAACACAAACAAAGAAAAATTACCACAACAAATGAAACAATTACTATTACATTACATGATTCTTTTTTGTTTCCGTAACAATAAATTTTAACATGTAGTGCACCACAAAAACTTTTTATTGATATGTGCACAGAATTTTCTTAATACGAAGTTGGATTGTCAGAAAATACTTTTTAAACAATGGACTGACATACAATATGAGAGCACTTATTCTTGATGTGCAAAACTATTTTCTAAATAAAGTTATTTTGTACAAAAAGATTTCATTTATGATATTGTCATGAAAGATTTTAGAAAAAAGATTGGCATGCAATGCATCAAAAACTTTTTGTTAAGGAGAAACAAACGTTTTTCTACAAGTATTCTGTCATAAAACTTTTTAGAAATATTCTTACCAAAAAAGAAAACAAAAAAATATTTTATACTTTCAAATACTGAATTCTGTTGAACAGAAAAATAAAAGTTCCAACTAAAAAAATTCATAAACAGAAAACAAAATAAACTGTTCAGAAAAAATGGACATGCAACGAAATACTCTACAATACAAAAAAGCAAAATGGTTTCATACTTTTCGATTTGTCATGCAAAATAAAACTATAACTATGAAATACACAAGCAAGCAAACTTTTTAGAAAGCTTCTCAAAAGATAAAAATAAAGTGTGTATATAGAAAATACATTTGCAAACAATAACAGAAGATCGAAATGAAACAGGTACAAGAACGAAAACTATTTTCTTTTTATTAACAATGATTTGCATGGAAACACTTTCTCATCTTAGGGTATGTTACTATATTGTAACCTTGAATGAAGGAGCAAGTGACTCAGTAAAATCACAACGCTATACTTTTTCATATTACGTTAGTTTCTTTACATTTCTTCTTGAAGAAAGAACCAAACCGACTCACCGAAATTCATATATCCACACTTCATCTTCAGGCATTGTTGGAATGCATAACCTTACAGGGGCAAAAATCAAGCACACATTAGACTGTAATGCTGGGCTGCATAACCTACCAGGGGCGAAAGGACACCCAAAAAGGAAAAGCCAATTCGAGTCGTCGAAATTTATCTGTCAACCTATAAAGTTTCCTTGAAAGTTCTACGTCAAAATAGTACGGGTATTTATAAGGCCCCAATCCTGTAGACAAAACCATTCGTCTCATGTCGACCTTTTTCTCGTGAGGGGGAGGAATAGAAACGTCTGGTGACATTTCAGACATGAAGAAACCTGTTTCGAATCCCCCCTCCATCTCATGTCACATAACGCCTATACCTCCCCTTATACCTTCCTTCTTCCTCTGGACACCAAGGAAAAAGGAAAGAAAGAAGGGAAATGAAACCCAACCGTAAATCTGAGCATCTGGAGGCTGGTATGTACAACTTAAAAACCCATATATTACTATAGGAATTTCATTTTTAATAGCCTCACAAAGAATTGGTACATAGGATGGAGGGAAAAGATAAATAAAATGAAATAGGATACTTAAAAGAAGTGCCCTGTCATCGTTTTTTAAAAATAAGCCACGTTTTACACGAAAAAAAATATTTTTCTTCTCCATATTTCTCTCCCATTTAAAATGTATGGCGTCAATAACATCTACATTTAAAATTATGCCATAACTTTAGTTATGATCCTAAAATTTCCATTACATTTTTATATGAAGGAGACATTCTTTAGCCACTTCCGTATCAGGGCTTTTCTAAATTGACATACTTGGTTTTGTAATATGACCAAAAATGTTAGCACGCTGTCTAAGTGTACCTCTTTCCCTTAAGACCGAGAACGTGATAATCCTCGGTGCCTAGCCTCACAAAAACACATCGATTCTTTGTATATTTAATTACTCTGTATCAAGCTGCCTCCACATTCTTGCCTTGATTTCAGCTACTATATATAACTAGGCATACTGACTACTTCTACGCGCAGATTGAAGTAGATATGTTACAAAACAAGTTTCATATTCCCGGTGGCGTTAACTAACTAATTGCATTCGTCTCTAACATATTCTCTCTACTTCTTTGTTCATTCCTTTCTCAACAACAAATCTCATGACATACAAGTGAAAATGCCCAGCACTAGGTTAGCAAGAATTGCTATCCTAGTACGCAAAGGATGCCCTGGAATTTACGTTAAGCAGAATAAACACAACGCATATCCCACAGCGGGGAAGCTGTGAAGTATAGGAACTACAATAATTAATTGATGATACAGGTTGCCAACTCAGTATAAATTTAATAAAAAGATGATTAATAATGACGTAGCAACACTGCATTATCAGAGATGAATTCTAAAATGCTCATGGTTTCGTTAACAACTTAGTATAAATTTAATAAGGAAGCAGATTAATAATGAGTTAGCAACACTGCATTTTCAGTGATGGACTTTATAGTGACAAATGAAAAAAATTAATCTTATAGAAATTCTTATAAAACATAATGGTCATGGCTTCGACAGTACTTGTGTGTAGCACGTGAAGTATTAGAACATTAACAATTGCTAACTGATAAAAAATAATGGATACCCGTGCGGGTTGTATACTTTTAGGATGAAGTATCTCCAGGGGGGCAAATGCCACTAAAATAAAGTTAGACTATTTGTGTATTTACAGTATATATTCTTATTAATTAAAGTCCTACCGTATACAGTTGACGTTATTCTTTGACTACAGGCTGCGAGTATCGCAGATATAAGTAATGTAAATATCTTTATGTTACTATTTGTCATTACTTTTGACCGTTGAAGCATAACACAGCAATTGGTACTGTTGATAGGGTGACAATTGCATTAGTATGTGAAATACTGCGTATTTGTGTTATTTCATTGTAATTACGGTTTGTTTCCGCTATCACACAACTGTATTCAATTAGTTGCATGCTCAAACAATTTTGGCAGATTTATCAATACTTTACAAACTGTTGAAAAAGAAAACGACTGAATAAACTCTCCTCCATTTATTATGCATTTGCATCAAGCCTATGTACGTGATTCTCTCTGTAAGAGGTTACCTTGGTTTTAAAAACGGCCCTTTTGTTTGTTGTTTCGTTTTCTCCTTTCTTTGCGGGAAGAAAACAGTAATTCAAACCAGTACTGATCCGAGCGTCCTCCATGTACCCACACTTAATAATGAGGCAAAAGATTAACGATCCGCTGTATCTATCAAAGGGTGAAAAAGACGATGACTGTCAGGAATTGTCTGTATAAATTTATAGAAACAAATGCTTTAATCATGGTATGGTGGTCACAACGTGTGGAAGAAAGCAAGGCACGTCAGTTGGATTGAAAGGAATTGTCGTAAAGTGAAATATATACATGAAGGAGTTAAGTGTTAGCCCGGTTGAAAGGCTGTTGCCGTAATTTCTGTTGTCGAAAAAAGTATATTAATCTCCACAGAAGATTTGAATAAAAAACACGAGAAGACCAACTAACCCAACCCAATCCAACTCCATTGTTATGGAGAAGCAGTCACACAAAATATTTTAGTTTCGGGGAGATAAGAATAGGCTGACATGAATAATAACATGACAAGGCAACCGGTGTAAATGTAGCTTCACAGTTGAAAGAGTAATCATGAGGGAGAAAAGCCAGAGCTTATATTAAAAATTGTTGCAATTAATCTGTATAGAGAACAGAAAAGCCATTTAAATGAGAAGACTAGAGAAGGAGGAAAAGGTGGGGTGGAGGCGAAGGTAGGAGTGATGCCACACTTCGACGCTTTAAAATGTTAACAAAAAAGTAAGAAAAAGAAAGGTTTGAAAAATATAGCAGTGGTCATGTTGGCAGACAGATGGAGAGTGAGTGAATGGTACTATTAATGCAGGCAGCGCGAAAGTAAAGAAAACACAGAGGAATTGTAGGTTAGAGCATCCGAGGGGTAGACCTGATAGAACGAAGAAGTGGAAGGGAGTTACGAAAGATACTGAGGGAGGCGGGACCTCTTACATCATTTATGTACGAACATTGTTAAAGAAAGGGACGCGCTAAAAAACTTTTGTCGAACAATATCGGAGAGAAACGTAAGTAAAAATATCATATAATTGAAGTCTAAGTTGCATGTGAAATAGTCAAAACAGGATTGGATTGTAAATAATGTAGAATAAAGCACATAGAAACAATGAACGATAGATAAATTGTGCATGACAGAAGACAATGCTTCGTAGTGGTAAATATATTGGATTTGCCAGTTGAAAAATACACTGACACAAATATATAAATAAAAATGGCACTGGATCAGCTAGAAACGTAAGCAGAAGGCAGTGTAATATCGAATGTCCTCCGGACGGGTATGTAGGAAAGGTAATATAAAAATAGAGAAAGACATAGGAGTCAATTGCGGTGTTTCTTCGAATTTAGCTGTTGAACAACCAGGCCGAGGGTTTACAGATTATTGTGACAACAGAAACATCACAAAACAGGTGAATATGTAGTGAACAGAGAACGGTAGCTTGGGGAACCCTCTTGCATATGGCTAATTAAGTAAGAAATAAGAATGCGTATGCAGGGTATACAGGGTGTTTTCCTAATGGACAGTTCATCAGAGGACGTTAGCCCACTAATCGGTGTACACTATATTTTCTGCACAGACACCCTATAAACGTGTCAAGTGACACCCTCCATTGATTTTATTCTAGTCGTGCATAAATAAAATAATCTATACATTCTAGTACGAAATGTGAGAGAAAGGTGCACCGACTCAATTCATAATAGAACACAGAACGGGGTAATTAACTATGGCGAAGCACGGTAAGAGAATGGAAGACACTAAGTAAATTAGGATTTAAATAAACGAAGATAAATAATAAGTAATACAGGTCAGGTGAGGTGCGTACTATGTACTACCAGAACGGAAAATACGTTTGCGACTATTCCCTGAAGTGTTCAGTGAATCACAGGCAGTGCACTAATGGGTGAGCTAGCTATATGAACATAAATAAATATAAATTGAATTTGTTAAAGCGAGTTAAAGGAGAAAACACATGCAATAAGACGTTCATTTGGAAACGGGTATTCTTGTTAAATATAAAAACATAGTTAACGATAATCTGAGAACAGTGGTAGGAACACCATAGTGTCAAACAAACATTAGAAGCGCATAGCGAACGTAAGAAAGGAAATGATGAAACCATAATCGATAGTAAATAGTGTATAGATAAATGTTCACTGTCTACAGTAAGCAATCGCAAGCAAACAAGAGAATTACTAAAAAACAGTTCCTAAGCAGTAAGACATAATATACCATTATATATGTCAGAATAAGCAAAAAATAAGGAGTGTGTAACAAAGGTGGAAGAGCAAATAATGATATGACGCTGAACATTTTACACGAACGGGAGGACGGGCATTCACTCTTAATATAAAGGTGCGAAAAATAAATAAATAAGCCAAATACCTGTGTACGGAACACAAGATAAAGAGAGATTTTCGATGAATGAAGCTAACATAGAGTGATGTAGTAAATAATCGTAGCATAGGTCACGTGAGCTGCGCATACGTTTGTCCTGGTTTACCTTTGTAATGAGTTTGCCATTGGAATGCAGCATCACTGCTTCGTTCAGAGGCAAAGCAACGCAAAGTACCTATATTGAACATGACCTAAAAATCACGAACAAAGAAAGTAGAGTCAAATTGCAATTAAAATGTACACAAGATAATTTACGATGTTAATTGGCATGTGTGGAGATAAAGCATAAATCATTGTCGTAAGGAAGTGACATGACATGTACACATGTAATGCAGAACCAGGTCCTTTGGAGAAGAAGTGTTGCCTTCAAGTGAAGGGAAATGAAATTAAGGAAATGAATAACTCATGCACGAGGGGTCGCAAGATTCGGATATGAACTTACGGTCGTAGAAAAAATCGATGAACATTGGGACAAAACATGGTCCCTGTACGGAAAATTCCCGCAAATGACACTTGTCGATTTCAGGTGAGGTTCGAACCCACGTCAAAATAGGCGCTTATCATTTATATACCGAACGGAGAAAAGAATCAAGTGATAAGAATTGACAAAATAGTTTATCGACGGTCAATGAGGGAAGTTAAAAAAGGAACACAACACACATTTTAAACGGCTTTAGCTCGTGAAGGAGGTGTCGGGGGAAGATCGTGTTTCAACATTTCGGTCTAGAAAAATATTAAGGATCAGGCGACAAAACATGGCCTCTGTGCGGAAAATGTCCGCAAATGGCACTGTGCGGATATAACACTTGTAAATTCCAGGTGAGGTTCGACCCCACACCAAAATACGCATTGTTTCTTTATATCTTGAACGGTAAAATAATGTAAAAAACTGTTAGAACAGAGTTTATGGACGTTCGAGTAGGGAAGTTGGAAAAGGAACAGAACACACACTTTAAACGGATATAGCTCGTGAATGAGCTGCAGGAAGATGATCGGATTTAAACGTACAGGTCCAGAAAAAATTAGGGAACAGTGCGATGAAACATGGTCCCTGTACATAATATATCGGCAAATGACACTGTACGGAAATGACACTTGTCGATTCCAGGTGAGGCGCGAGTAGAAAACAGAATACGCGTTAATTCTTTATATAGTGAGCGGAAAAAAATCATGTAAAAAGTACAGATAGAACAGCTTATGAACTGTTAAGTATGGAAGTTGAGACAGGAACACGACACATATTAAATGGTTGAAACTCGTGAAGAAAGGGAAGATCGGATATAAATTTACTGCCTTGAAGAAATTAAAGAACAATGTGACAAATCATGATACCTGCACGGAAAATGTGCACAATGACGCTGTACGGAAGATCACTTGTTGAATTAGGACAACGGTCGAACCTACGTCAAACTGCCCGCTGATCCTGTATATATAGATTCGAGAAAAGAATCATGGGAAAAGATTCGTTAGAACCCAAGTTATGGAGAACGTAGTAGGGTAAGCACACAAATGTGAAAAATCCTTCTGGAGCACACTTTAAGCCGTTGTAAGTTATGAACGAAGGGTCGGAGGAGCGTCGGATTTGAACTATGGTTTTAGTGAAAAAACAGAGACAATGTGACTAGAGATGGTACCTGTACGGAAAATGTCCCCAAATGACACTGTACGGAAACGCATCTTGTAGATTCCGCACAAGGTTCGAACCTACGTCAAAATACGCGCTGATCTTTTATATAGTGATCCTAAAAATCTACACCCGAATCTCAGAAATGACAGCTAAATAAGACAAGGTATGTTGACTAGAAAATTCAACAGAAAATAAAGAAAAAAATTAATACCACTAGAACCCGGTGGTGTAGAATAATACCTGTTTTAGTAGATAAAAAATTTGAAAAAGTCTGTAAGCTTTCGGAGCGCTATTGGGTAAGGGAAGGGTGGGACAATGCGGAAATGCTCCGTGATATGCCATAACTGAAATGCCACGTGAAAATAACAATTTGTGAAAAGGTTGAAAAATGATGAAGCTGATATTGGTAGGACTGATCAGTTGTGTTATGTGATGACGTAGTAGTAGTGATAGCAATATATTCACGTATGCTAACCAAAGTAGAGTGGTCATGGAAAATGTTTGGTATCATATCAAATTCCATTTCGAAGAAAAAAGGAAAAGTATTCCAAAGGAACGTCAGCCATCGACAAACACGATCATCAGGCAGGACGTTTACGAATCGAAAAGAGAAGATCGCTCGAAAGTACGTATCCCAAAAGAATAACACACACACACAACACAGAGGTAGGGAAAACCCAAAGAACATACACACGTAGAAATGATGTAGAATAACTAACGTATGTGACTAATCATGTCAAGATATAGTTATAATATACTAAAGTAGGTTTCCATCTCTTTCAGGTTACAAAATACTGCATCACCACGACATAGTAAAATGTTGAGAGAATTGAACGTCGAAGGGCATTAAGGTAGTGTAAACCAATAAGATTAAAGTATGTGTATGAATGCGTGTAATGTAACAACAGTACGCATGAAATCAATATAGTAATATATCACACCCTAACGAAAACCAGTAGAACGTCCCTACTAATTAAACTTAATGTAAGATAGGGTATGACACTACAAGTAGTAAGATAATACCGCATGAACTACCACTTTGCATATAGTAAAATGCAGTATACTCTAAGCACCAACAACCGCATGAATACTTTGAATTGAACACCAGTACACCCCAACCAAATATAGTCGTGTAGAACACTCAGACGAAAACCTGTAGAAAAGTAAAGTATAACAAGGACTGGGTTAATACCGCAAGCACAAATATCCGAATGTATATAATAGAAAGCACATAGAGGAGACGCGTAGTTTACACTAATCACTAACACTTAAAACACTAGCAATTTGCTTCTGTGTAACTAAAAGTGTTATTACGTTTATTCCAGAAAACATGAATTCCATCGATCAACTTATGCAAGAAGAGGAGGCGGTGTGAAGAAGGGAGCATAATACGAACTAAAAATGGAACTGCAAAGGTTGGAGGGAACGTCGTCTGCTGAATGAAGTTCTGGATATTGAGGAAGATATACTTCATACAGTTGGGGGAACACAGCCCAATGTGGATGCGATGGATAGTATACGTCCGAATCCATCACAAGAGGAATGAGTCCCCCGTAGGTCCATGCCTTCGGGAATAGACATACAGAGGAATCTACTCCTGTTGTGATTGCGGATACAGGAAATCAAGTTGGGGTGTGCCAGGACAATGAGCTGACAAGCTAAGTGTTATGATCAGGAAAATCGTATTAATGTTGCACCAGGCCCTCAAGGGATCCTTTTAATGCTGAAGAGCGTGTGCTAGAAAGAAAATAAAAGAAGAAAGGTCAACCGTGCCCCGAATCGGAAACGTTCGTACCACCCGGTAGTATGCAAGTTACCTGAAGAAAAGAATCTGGTAATTTTAAAATTATATGCCGACAGCGGCGTAGGTACCCCCACTTCGGAATGGATGGGAGATGTATCGAGATGAAGGTGGCAATACGGTTGACGTTGAGGAATACGTCAATGAGCTTTTCTGATTTGCATTAGCTAATATTGTACGTTTCAGATATTGTCTGAAAGTTAATTAGAGATCTTTGTAAAGACTTAAAGAATTAATGTCTGTAATTAATTTGGTAGGTTACCAATTAAGACAGTTTTTAATGATCGCTATGATAATGAGGGATCTGTTTTTTTACTTTTTTGTTTTCTCTCTCAAAAGAATCAGAGAAATTTGTGGGTTGAGATATTGGCTGAAATTGTTAAAGTAAAAGGCTGGAGTCGCTATAAATTAGGTGAGTAAAAATCTCTGAGCGACTTGATCTCTCAAAAGAGCCAATCATGGCTAAAGGAGGGAGTTTTTTCAGAAGCGTCGTTTTCAGCATCTTTGGTTTCCCTAAAAAAGAAAGGAAGTCGTTATCAGGAAGGAACACAGGACAGTCACGGTCAAAAGAGCGTCGTCAAAAGAGGGGAGAATAGAATCATCATACGATGTAAGTAACAGGATTTTTCTTTTTACGCGCCAATCAGATTCATTTCGTAGGTTTCACGAAATTTTATCACTTTTTACGTGAGCTACACTCATAACCTCTTAAAAGACTTTTTTAAAGTGTATCTGTAAGGTCTAGGAATTGATGCTATAGTGTATTGAAATAATTTAGTTTTTAAACTAAGATCAAAAATGATTCTATTGAAATATAGTAAATTAATTTGCCTAATTTTTAATTAGTGAATAAGGAAATTAGACTTTTAATTTAATTTATGAGTTTTCCTTAATCATAAGGCATGAAGAGGTTCTTTTTTATGTAGATTTTTTTGGCTTCATGATCTCAGGGAGATCAAAGAATTTAGTGGGCATTGGCTTCTACGACTCGGGGAGGAGTAGATGACACATGTGACCCTTGGTTGGATTTTCAAGACCTCTTTTATAGATTAATAGTTTTCAGTCTCGGGGAGAGTGAACATAAGGATTTAATATAATGTTAAGGTACTTAGATGGCTTCTCGATTTCTGGGAAATCGAGAAGAAAGTAGTGGGATTTGGCATTTTCGACTCGGGGAGGAGAAAATGAGTATTTAGCATAGAATTGCATGATTGAACTTGGAATCTGGTGGTATTTTGGTGGTATGTGAATTTTTTTTTCGGATGGGAAATATGGAAGGCATTATTGGGCTTATGCATGGCCTTTTCGGAATAAAAAGTTAGGCATGAAATAAATTTTAAGAAGGTTCTTTCTATCGATAGATAGAAAGAAAGAAATATATATATATAAAATTAAGTTCAATATTTCTATTTAATTCTAATTTACTAGGGAAGACTTTTAAAAAATATAAGTAAGCATGTGGCCGAGAGAGAGGGTTATAGAAACTCGCCGGTTGTATTAATTGATAAGGAATTTACTTTAAGGGTAAAAGAATCACTGCTATTTTTAAAGATTAATCGTATAGATTTTTTTTGTCTTAAATGAGTGATTTAGATTTTTAAGCCCGTAGATTCGAATAATAGATTAAGAGGTTTGCTTCTGAAATTTTAATTAAAGGTTAATTAGTTTTTTAAGCTAAGACTAGATTTATAGCAGCCTCGAATAAGCGTTAGTACACCGCATGATAATAGTCCTTTTGATAATTTATTAGGTATCATGCCAATATAATTATATAACTTCCCGGTGTAAAATTTAATTAATGAAAGAATACTGAAATTAGTATAGAAGAGAATCTTTTCTCGCAGCAGCCTCCTATAAACGTCCTATATATATATATAATTATATATATATAATCTTCCAAACGATTATCGGAAAGTTTGATTTATTTTAATAATGGACCAGATTTCCAGCCTTTTACTAGAAATTAACCGATTTTTTGTACTCCTTCCTATAAATCTTAAAATCAAAGAATTGTCGTATATTGCACCAAAAACCCACTTACTTCAGATTCTAAAACATTGAACTTCTCTTATTAAATGAAGAGAGAAATTGCCTTAATGTCAAAGTTCAGATTGAAAGATCCCAGAAAATACGAATAAATTTTGGTAACTGTAATTATTCATATATGTAAATATTAGAATAGCAATAATTACTGTAAACCCGTATTATTGAATAACTTTATATGCATTTATATGTTAAGTAAGTATTTTTATTCGTAATAAATAGTTAGAGAAAATTATCAACGCGTGAGTTTTCTTGTGACGAATAGGAACCACCTAGCGATTATTTCTTTATTTTTGTGTGTTTACACGTGTGTTTTATACAGATGCATAAAATAGTCCATTGTATATATGGATTCGATTTATGAATTTTTTTTTGTCTTTTGTAAAGAAAAGGAATGGACTAATTGGGAAAGGTTATTTAACCAGAAAAAACCCTAATAGCTTTAGTACAGTAGCCATCCGAGGCGATCATACTTATTCAACATCTTATGCAGCTTCTGTAACAACGAAAATAGTAAAAAAAAAAATTAAAATATATTTTTTTCTTTACAATATCATTCCCAATGTTTCACCAGAGGTGTATGTTGCTGTAACGATCGAGAGTACAACATCCACCAAAATGAAAGAATAAAAGCGAGACGAAACAATATACGCACGTTGATGGAGGAAAAAATTTAAACACACACAATGAAAGATTGAAAAAGATGGATGTCTTTAGGCAGAGCCAGAGAAATGAGAGAGAAAGAAAAAAAAGGGGAGAGAAGAACATGAAGAAGAGGGAGTACAGATAAAAATATGGAATTTAAACGTAGTAAAAAGAACCTAACATTATAAAGTGTAGTGCTCACAAATCTAACAGCAAGATGGAAGTGACTTTTGGATTATATATTCTTTCAGGGCTATTCGAATATATAAAGGGTGCTTGGAAATTCATTCAGTCACTTTCAAAATTGCGACCAAGATTAAATACTCATGATTTCCAGTGGAACTCCAGAGTTTTGAGAGACATCCACGATAATGCTAAAAGTGTAACACACATGCTTTGTTTGCGCGTGGTTCGGTTGCAAATTCGGTGGGGCTCTTTAAATGCACTGGTTCGGAATACATTGTAATCAGGGTTTTCAGTTTGGGGGTTGTAAAGTCAAAATTTAGAGGGTGTAGGTAGTTTTGTAATGTTTCTATCAACTTTTGAACTCGAAGAAAGTTAAAGTTGGGGATACGGTACTCTTAAGGATTTGGGACTGACATCCCCCAACACAAGCCGGTTCTGGCGGAATCACTGATTTAACAAACACAGTAGATACCATAGACCATACCTTCCATTCCAGACTACTAATGTAAATTGAACAAACAAAGAAAATGAATGGATGATAATTTCTATGCTTAATTTATATCAGTAGGAGCCAAGATTGCATATGCAAACTGTATGAAAATGAAAAGTTACAAATGTTCAAAAGCAAAATTCGCATGTTTCTAGAATGCATAGCAGACATTACATGTTGCACATTACAAACAAACAAAATAATAACAGAACATATTGAATGGTATTTTGATAAATTGTAGGATGGAAATGAATTTTGTGACGAATTAGTATTAAAATAATTCTTCTATTGAAATAGCGAAAAAAGGGGACATTTTCTACTCATATCTAAAAATGTATTTATTCCGAGCATGCCACTCCATATTTCAACTATTGCGAATATAACGTTCTAATTATTGAAGATTTGAAAGAAGAACACTAATAACTTCATTAATCACTGTCTTATCAGGACAAGTAGAACTAGTAGTAGTAGTATCAGTGGAAACAGATGAAATAGACGCCTCTATCTCTTCAAGATTAACTATGAACTGTTCATCTTCTTCAGCGGTATTAACAGACACAACTTTCTTAATTTCCATGACTCCTAAAATGAGAAAATAAAATCATAAGTTAAGAATCATAATTATAAATTTTAAGTTCTAAAAATAGAATTGTCTTATTTTGAATTTTTTGTTATAACTTAAACATAACAAGCAATTCTTAAAAAGTTTCTACTGTGGATTTAAATTTTTAAAAGGTTAATATTAAGTTAGAAGTCTAACTTAAACAAGTGAAATGTCATTTTAAACTTTTAAAGAAAATAGTTACTGAAGAAAGTTTCACTTTGTGAAATAGAAAAATAAGTTTTTAAAAAAAGTTTTAATTTTATTTTTTTCTACCTTTTTATACACAGATCAACTCTGGACTTATTATTTTTATTTAAACAAAGTATCAATATAATATGTTTTTGACGTGTTAATTAATTTTTTCCTTCTTTCTCACATTCTTATGTTCAAGAACATGTTTCTTTTATGTCTGCCGCTTGATTGACATCGGCGCCACCTGAATGGCATTTTTGTTACTTTAACAAAGGGTCGACGCGAAGCAAGATAGAACATTATTTTACTTCTTTTGATGCTCGGAGCATGTTAGGACATGCTCCGGCTTTTCCACAAATTTAACTGTTCAGGTGTTATATTATTTTTGTCTCAGATTCGTTTGCTTGAATGGACAATCGGTCCACGCGGCGTTTATCGATGTTTCATACCTGTGGTGGAGAGAACAAGTTGTTTTGCATCTCAGTTGGTGGGGTAACAAGATAGAACATGTTGTGTTTAACAAGTTTTATTAGTCTAACACCTTTGTTTTCTTTCTGAGGGTAACATATGTTCATTGGGACTTTCTTTGGTGTTCACTACAAGCTATAACTTGTTAGTACATATGCAAAAAATAAATATTTTCCTGTTCAGTTGTCTTCAAACTTTAGCAGATAAGCTTAGTGATAGTTTTTTTTACAAGTTTGGGTGATTTACTAGGACCTCGTAACGCATCTAATACCCATTTGTATGAAGCTACCATGTCATATATTGAAGCTAATTTTTCCCGTAGTGCATTGTTATCAAGTTTTGAAGAAAAATTGAGTTCTGATTGGGATTGTCATCATTCATGTGCAGAGGAAGGTAAAAATGATTTGACGGATAATGAAGGTATATCTACGGACATGTATCACAGTGAATCGTTCTTAGGTGCAAAAGTAGAAATTCTTTATAACAGTGAAAACTTATGTGGTTGTGTGAAAAATGCAATTTGTGAAGAGTGTATTATTCAAGTAATTGAGAATTGGGAATGTAAGGAAAAAATCAGACTACTCGGTTCTTTCTGTATCTATACTATTCGTAATGTACTATATCATGAATGTATTAGCAGATCTATAACTAAATAATATGATGTGACGAGTCCTACCTGGCAAGCAATGATAAATCCTAATATTTTTTTGCAAATTTACAATACATATCTATTGAAACATGAATATTTGAATACTATTTATGGGAACTACTTATACATAAAGAAGAACTAGTAAACAAAATAAAATAAACCTATTATTGATTGAAATTGTGCCCTTTACTTTCGAAGTTTTAAAAAACTTAAATAATCAGAAAAAAATGAACTTGATTAAACAAGTATTTATTCATACTTTAAATAACTGAACGATTTATAAATATAAATGCAGTATGTATTTTTTTCGTATGTGTATTGGAAAGTAATTAAAAATTATTTAAAACTTATATGATTCTTTGAAAAAAGTTGAAGCTGTTAAAAATAGTGTCTATGTATACGTTTTATACATAAAACTTTTGTACATCCTTACAGATTGAAATAAAAAGAAAGTGAAAATCAAAAGTCTTAATTTTTGCTGAATTCAGAAATAAAATATTATTACTGAAATTTTCAAAAATCACGTTCAATACATAGTTTAATAATTTAACTTCATCAATAATATTCTAAAGATAATAATTTTTATATTGAAGGTTTTAAGAAATTTTCCTATAATTATATGTGATAAAATATGAATGTAAGTTAATCTACCAGTACAATACATGAGAAATACTAAATCGTTAAACATATTCTACTTAGAGAGAAAGTACAGATATTGCCTATATATAGTAGTATGAGCTGACATTTTAGGAGATAATTATTTTTCACAAATACATTTTATATTCCTAAATTTTAAATTTTGCGGATGCAATAATCATCTTAGTTTTTATAATAAAAATTAGTTAGCTTTATTTTATTTTACATGATGTGATTTATACAAAAATATCACATCAATTTAGATATTCTCTTTTATTTACCTTCTGCAGATGGGAACTGTTTCTTGTAGAACAGACTAATATTGATCAAGCTATGGGACCTACATCCTTAAAGCTAATTTAAACTTTCACTATTTACCGCTCAGCATTAAGAAATGTTATTTATAAGTAAGAATTATATAACTAAAATATTTCCTTGCAAAAGAAAGTACATTTCTGATAGCATTTATACCACGCCTTGTAAAATGTCACGCCGTTCAGTGTCCCGCGGCCGATGCAAAATGGTGTTCCGGTCAATGTCACGCCACACGGTTTCGCATCGTGTAATGTTCCGCTGATAAGTATAGAGTCAAACTTAGTGTACCAACTTGAAGCAGAATTCCTTGTTGGCCCTTGTAAATGTTAATAAGTAAAAGTTTAAGTCATAATCTCATATTATTATATTATAGTTAACATTTTTGTTAAAATAGTCCAAGTCCTAAAAAGAGAGATTCAACAAAGTTGCTTTTTCAATCTTATTTTATAAATCATCTGCTCATAACTTATCTACATTTTTTAAATAACCTGAGTAAATCCTTCTTATTAATATTGAAGGCTGTCATAGGAGAATTCGTTCTTATTAATTTATTTTTAATTCACTTTCTATCCTGTCAAATGAATTCCTCTCTCTTTCTTTCTTTCTTTCTTTCTTTCTTTCTTTCCTTCTTTCTCTCTCTCTCTCTCTCTCTCTCTCTTTCTCTGTGTGTACGTATGTCTGTTTTCTCTGATTAATTTTCTTAGTGCAACTTAGCTAGTTGCCTTTCACCCAGTCCTTATACATTAAATAAGGCTGGTATACAATTGTGTTATACCCTACCGAGTCCCATAAGCAAAAACATGGTGCACAAATTTTAGTAAAATTTGTGAAGTGTAATGTTTATATTCACTGGGTATTTCTTAATATATCCCTGTGAATGTTAAACATTGAATGCACAAACGAGTTAAAGAATAAGAGCCATTTAAGAACAAAGAATAATGAAGAGAGAGACAAAGAAATGAATATACTTATACAGAAACTGGGATAGTTATTAACAAATTCGAATTGTTTTTGAATTCTCATTCTCAAATTTTGTTCAAGTAAAGATGAGCCAGTCATATAGTTAAAAAAAACTAATGAGACGACGTGTAAATGCATTTTTACTATTTTCAATTTCGTTCAAACAAATTTTCTCTTTCAAAAGCTATAGGAATAAGGATATCGGCAGATCTAAAAAGAAGAGAAGAAAAAATGATCAACTAGCAGATAAAAATGGCTGAATATGATAATGCTAACATATTTTAAGAAATTTAACATTTTCAAAATAATAAGCGTCCACCAAGACAAATTACGTAAAGACGGAACTTGAATATTTCCGTTCTGAGCATAGTTTACATGCAAAGATATTGTAATCCAGCTACGCCGTTAACCTGAGTGTCCCTACATGAAAAACATACTCAGCAGAAGTTCTCTAAGAGTAAAATTAATATATGAACCCGTCCGAAAAGTTTTCTCTGAAAGAAACACTGGTTTTGATGATAACTAAAAGGCAAGTTTCTCTCCCCTTTTAAAAAGTTTGGTAAAGTTTATTTTTATTATCAAAACTAGTAACTTTCGAGTTCGGGCTGTCACGATTTGCCTTTAGCTGCTAAAATCCACACCCATGCTCCTGCTGACACTCGAACTCAGGACCTTCGAGCCGATGGCCTAACGCCGCAGACCGCTCGGCTATTCTGTCGGTGTATCTTCTCCTAAAATTTAGGCAGTCATACAATTTCTTTGAAAGATCATAAGGAATAATATTTCAGAAAACTTTTGCATTCATCCTGTCTTCAACTACAATCAAATTTAATCACAAATTTCAACATAATGTTGAGTAGTTTTGGCAGATTTCACTCACGCCGTCAATCAAACTCAAAACCTTTTGTATACAGATCGTGTGGAATATGTTTCTCATCCAATCAGATGCAACTTGAATGGTAGAAAATTCAAGAGAAAAACTAGTTTCCATAGTATATACTGTATTTCAAAACTTCAGCAGTCAGAGTACCATCTTAGAATCTGATAAGGCTTGGTCTCGTATACATAGCACTACAAATATTCTACTACGGTTTAAAAATACCGTAAGAAAGTACTTTCTTCGCTTAATAAAACCAGGTTAAAGCTAGAAATCTACTAACATTCGCAAAATCTGCAGTCCGTTCATAGTATTTTACCCACAAAGGCATTAACTTTCATATATTAGGCTGACAATTGTACTGCTTAACTACGGAAAAATCCCTACTAGTTTCTATTCTGTCGGAGAATGCATATATTATGTTTGACACAGGTAAGTCTAACTGCATGGAAGCAGGATATTCTACAAAATCCTCTATTTAAAACCTTCTTTCAATAATAGATCCTTGAAATATATTTAGAGATATATTCTCATTATATGACGGATATTCTATGTACTTTTAATTTATGAGCAGAAGTTCAAAAGGTTTTATTTACCGTACTTTCTCCTAATGATTTATTTGAATTGAGAACGATTCTTCAAATATTTCTGAGAATATTTTACGAATATTCAAAGTATATTATATGAATATTGTGCAAATACTGCATTGCAAATATCTTTAAACAGCCTACTGGTCTTCTGCCTAGCCTTACTAGCTATAGATTAATTGGTTCTAACTGTAATTCCTAATGCTCTAAGCTATGTGACTCAGCATGAAACTATACTGAACATCTTAACAATAACTGGGGGCTTTTTTTTACTAGTTACTCCCTCAAACTAATACCAGAAAACATTTTTATTACCGTGATAAACGAACAGTATTTTTTCATGTTGGAATGCTACCTGCAACGCCGTATTTTCATCAAAAAATATTTTTATTAACAACTTCTTTTTGTTCGTTCTTATACTTCCTTCTCTGTCCTTCCTTTTGAATTTTTCAACACTTTTACACAATTTTCAAAATTCTACGCATTTTCCGAAATTAAGTTAAACAATTCAGGTTAGATACTTATTCTTTTCTACAATACAAAGACCAAAAACGCAACATGTCATCGACCCGAGCAGTAAAGTATACACTTCATTACATTTTCCTGAAGAGGCCCGCTTGCGAAAAATCAACAAAGCAGGCTTCATAGCTTTTAAACAGGATTAATGAGCTCTCCCAGTTAAAAATTTCAGGATAAATTTCAGTGCATTTACTTCAGAAATTGTCTTTGTAACATAAAAACACTAGTAAAGTAGAATCTAGGTAGTGGCGCGATAGAGCAGTCGGTAGAGTGACCGACTACAAACAAAATCGAAGATTCAAGGTTCGAGACGCAATCCAGACATTAGAAATCTCTTTCCGCAAGAAACTTGATGTTTAACAAGACAAGTTTGTAGCAAGTTTGGCATGCAAAGTTTGCAGCAAATCTCGCATGTGTCAACTAGCACGTTTGCTGAAAAATTGTAGCAAGTTTGCAGCAATGCAATGCCAATCATTTTGTAAACTTACAAGCCAAGCCTCGTGCAAACTTACTACAAGTTTGCGTGCTGTATGGGTAGATAAGTGTTTCAATTGACCAATTCTAGTGAACCTGATACCTATATTAGTAACTAAAGATTTACTTCCAGATGTACAGAATAGCAATTTTGCATTTACACATTAAATAGTAAAATCAATTAATCAATATTGTAAAACTCATAATATAGTACAAGCAACAAAAATGTGCCTGGGTTGGAACTAATTGTAACGCAAATTGATTTATGTCGATTACTTTGAAACACTGTTGCAGATAATATATTAAAAATCTATTGTATTCCTTGGGTAAAATGCGCCATCTTGGAAAACATCTGTCAGGCTTTTTCGTGCGTTTTCGCACAAACTAACTTCCCAGCAAAGAAATCCGAAGATACGTAATGCAAATAAGCGTGTCATAAACTTGGTCTTAGTTACTATCAATGTTTCAATCTATATATTCTACTAATGTTCCACTCAGCCAATATTCAGCATTTAACTAATCTGAACTTCTAACCACAAAGAAAAAAATCCTTTCGACAGGCCTACAGGCTGAGGTAGATTTCGAAGTGTTTTTGATTTTAAAATACAAATCTCATCTTATATGAGCGCTATCGAGAAAACTAGTGATTGATTTATAGATTAATCATCAAAAGCTTTTCAACGATACCTCACAAGACGTGGTTTTAAAGATTTCCAATTTCCACCCTCCACTCGTTCTTCCACAATCCCTGAATCATTGGTGTCACCGTAAACTTCATAGGAAGTACTACTGTAAATTATGCAGTAGTCTAAACTCCATAGGGGCTGATATATATATATTTTTTAAATTTCAACCCCCTCCGCGACCACCCCCTTAGGCCGATTTTGCTCATTAACGAACTTAGCCGAGCTATTAAACCTAGAAATAACATAATAAAATATGGTTCAAATATCTTCAAAATTATGGCCGCTAGCGTGCAAATGTATGTGTATATTTTCAAAATTTCAACCCCGTTCCCCGACCACCCCCTTGGATCAATTTTGCTCATTAACGAACTTAGCCGAACTATTAAGCCTAGAAACAACATACTAAAATATGGTTTAAATATCTTCAAAATTATGGTCGCTAGCGTGTAAATATACATATGGCATGGTACTGATCTCAATAAGTAGTATTTTCTTCGAAATCTACCTAAAAACAGTAAAATAGTGTAAATACCGCTTCGATTTCACAAATAACTTTCGTATAAAATGAGAGATAATTTACAAATCCTTCTGCTACGTATTCATATCATTAATTACATCATGTATTCCTTATTTTAAGTAATAATGTGAAGCAGTCGAAGGAATCCATTTCCAATACTAATACAACACTTATAATATTTTCGAGAAATCTGTCACTTAACATTCAGTGAGAAGCGATAATAATGTTGGCATAAATGGCGTCGAACTTTAAATGTTATGTAATAAACAAAGATCTTTTATCTATAGAAATGTCAATTTTATAGTAATTCTGCTTATTCATTTCCCCCAGATACTACGCCATAGATCATCCAATGAGGGCCAAATATATTTGCACCATTAGCCAGGCCAGGAAGATTATTGTAAAAACTTGGGTGTCATCATTCTTTCTTGCCGTGCCAATACTTTTCACCCAGGTAAGTTTCACATCAGACGTATTTCTTTTATTTTACATTGATTTTAGTAGAATTGCGCACAACTAATAACGTTGTTCTACGACGGTTACTTTTCTCAGGTAATAGAATGCGTTTCTAAAGAAATTTGTTGTAAAAAATTTATGCAGGGTCACTTTCTTGAAGCAGCAACACTGTTGGTATTCGCTTATCTCTTGTTGCTGTTACAATTGACGTACAAGTTTTGTTCAGGAGTAATCTGTGAACGTATTTATGTGTTGGTTGCAGATTAGTATCCAGGGTTAGTGAATTAGGTACAATGGAAGTGGTGGTGTGTGTTTGATCGCGCTAATATTTACGCGCCAGAAACAGCGCATATTCATTAAATTTCAAGTCCCAAGAGGCAACAAACGCATTGCAAATTTACAAGGGGATTGGAAGAGGCTTATCGTGATTCGGCTTTATCGTATTAATGAAAGTTGTAAGCGTAAAAATTGGTCGAGATTGTGCATTTTATGATTCCAGCATGAAATATATACACAGTCAAGTTGTAAACACGCCGGGAAACAAACTGTGGTGTTGCTAGAAAGGGCCCACTCGGAGCCCCCTTTATCAAAATAGACTTTCATAAAATTACCTCCAGTTCTTAGTGTAACTATTGCAAGCTTATGATTCATACCTTATTTTGTTAGAAATAGACAAGGTTTCCGAACGAGATCAATCGCTTGAGCATATGACGTAACACGAGGGAGAAATTAGACATTACCTGCAATCGTTACAATCCAAAGAGTACATTCAAATGCAAAAGTATTTGTTGCATACTAATGTATCAGATGTAATTTAATTCCTCCACAAATTGTATGCAGAAGTAAAGGTTGAAATTTATTAGACAGTTCATACTGTGATTATTGGCAGGTTTATTATGTATGCACCAGGATTTTTTAAATATTCGGTTTGAGTATTTGTTCAGTAGTCGGGTTGCTAGGGTCCAAAAGTATCTTAAATGGAAATATTTTAAAAGTATTTTTAAATGGAAATTTCTCACTTTTTCTTTCGTTTTACGTCATATGCCCAAGCGGAAGCGTGTTTCATTGCTAACAAAATGAGCCATAAGTTATGACTTCAATAAATACACTAGGAGATGGAGATAATTCAATGAAAAGTCTACAAAAGGACGGGCTCCAAGTAGAAAGTGTTAGAGCCTTATGAACTTGGCTTGGCCATGAAACAAGCATACTTCTGAAAGTAAATTGTCGCGAAACAAACTTATCTTTCTCATTCCCTGATTAGTACACATCAATTTCACCTACCTGGAAATGCGTTGGTAAGATTCCTCTTTCCATGATGAATGACTCAGAAGTTGACTATGTCAGAACGCCCACTGGTCAGATGCCCACTTCAGAAAATGATCAAACCGTCCACAGAATAGGTCAGATCGCCCACCACAACGGCAAAACACGCAAATTTAGAAATGGTCGGAGAGCCCACACGCATAATCGGTCAGAACGCCCACTGGTCAGATTGCCTACTTCTGAAAGTGGTCAGAACGCCCACCTTAAACAGCGTCAGAACGCCCATCAAAATGATCAGGATCCCCACAGGTTAGAAAATACAAACCCTACCAAGGTACATAGTTAATACTTTAATTTTTTGCAGTTTAATAGCACTGCAATTTTTTAAAATTATTAATGAAGTACATTGCTTCCAAAAATGACTGAACGCAACCTAACCGTAGTTCAGTAAAATTATATATAACACTAAGTTAACAGGTACACAAGAATGATCATTCAATTATGAATCTGGTACAAGTTATTAAACGTATTAATTATATTGTTCAATGAAATCAATGTAAAATTTAGCTCAGTGAATTCGATTTATAACCTACGCAAACTGCATTAGGTTCGCTTAGATTAGCCAGGAACATACGATTTTTATAAAGTATGGTCCAGGAAAACAGTAAACGAGAAAACGAAAAGGGGTTCTTCGGACTGTGAAATCATCGGCAAACAATAAACATGTTTAAACGAAATTAAAATTTTCATATCGGCTACAAGTTCAAGAGAAAACCGGTTATAAATTTCAATATAATTCCTAATCTGGCATCTCAACTTGTTCAAGAAAAAGAAAGTAAGCGCACCGAAGACCGCAGTATCACTTGAAAATACAAACGCCGACGAACAAGCCACTATTCAATCACTGCTCCATCCGCTTCCGACAAATACAAGCATGGAATCTCTTCGCAGATATAGTATGCTCATATGCTCCAACTCCGTGAAATGAAATTCACCAAACCCCTCTTCTCAATAAAATTTAGAAAGCTGAAATCAACTTTTATAGACGTAATATCACTACCTATTATACTATGTATTTGTTAAACTGCATCAATTATAATTGAAACCATCCCTAGCTTGGAGGATTCGTCTTGTCGGCTAGATACAAATTTTAATATCAGCTAATTGTTTGGCAGCCTTTCTCATTAGCACGCCACAATGATTAACGATGTGAAGATCTGGCTAATCACAAGATAGATAGCTAAGGAAGAGAAAAGTGGGCGTGGAAAAATATCCAGAAACTTTCGAACCGATATTAACCAATTTAGACAAGATGATCAATTAAGCCAGAAAAAAAGAGTGACGCCTGATCCAAATGAAACCTTGATCAATTGACTCACGAGGGTCGAAATGATGGATTCGCATTCAAAATCAGTTTTTTTTTCTGGCGTTTAACTTTAAATACAGCAGATAAAAACCTGATTTTGAATGCGAATCTTCATCATTTCGACCCTCGTAAGTCGATTGATCAAGGTTTCATTTGGATCAGGCGTGAAATTTCCGATACGAAGAACGTCAAGCAACGAAATTACATAAAGACAAATAGAAGACGAGTAGTTTACCGCAAAAAGTCGCCAAAGTAACAATTGAAGAGTAGCGTACCGCAAAAACACATAAAAGTAACAATAACACGGAATAAACATGCGACTTCCTCTTATCATAGCAAAATGCACTGACGTGCAAACAATAAAATATGTGTAGTAGTTACAAACACGGCCAAGTCGATTTTTTTTCACAAAATGAGTTTGTTTCCGGCAGCTAGTATGAAATACTAAATCTCCTTCGTTACACAAACGACCAGATACCGTTAAAATGCATTTGAAGTGTACACGGGAAGAACGATCAATGTTCATTTTTAATAGTTGTGAGAAAAAACGCATTTTAAAACGTAAATACTTGATTCTAAATGTATTTTTTTTGCTCAAGGCATGTCTTCGACCCCAAGCAAATGTGCCTAAAGCAAACGCGACTAAATTCAAGTATTTACACTTAAAATAGTCTTTTCTCAAAACTTTCTAAAATTAACCTTGCTCATTCTTCTTCATAAAAAGTAAATGTGCTAAAAATGTAACACCATTTTAAAAACCAACCTTAAGGAATCAATTTCATAGTATCATGTCTGCGGGTTTTGTTACAAAGACGGCCATGTCCACATCTTGGTTATAAACCCGATCAGGTCCAATTTTGTTTTGTAAATAAAACTTTTAATATAATGTATCACATCTGTTACACATTCAATTGTAATTACATATTGGTATCCAAATAAAATACCTACGTTATTGCTTTTTATCTATATTAAACGGTTTTCGCAGGCTCCTGGAAAATTTTGCATAGTGGAACTGACCGTTTTTAACTAAGCTACTCATATGACCTCTAAGTGAATGAACAAAAATGCTCAAAAACAAATGCTCAAAAGCAGAAAATCAAGATAAAGAAGAATAAACTAATATATTTGAATTTGAAAGGAACTATTTAAAAAAAAATAGGGATGAATTTAAAAACTAAAAACGTGTAACTAAATCACAATTTCTAGTGAGACAGTCGTGTTATGGAATTGTATCTAACACTAATCTGATGAAGCCAATTCGTTAGTTGGCGAAATTGTAACAAATTTTTAGTTTTTAAAAGGTATTTGCTTTGCTCTGCTGCTATTTTATTTCATAATCTATTGATTTGTCGTCAGCCTGCAGACGCTTGTTATTTTCCTGCTTGCATAGCACAATCATCGCCTTTTCAGTGATTGACGTTTCAAAAGTTATGACGTTTCATTTCTGAGTTAATTGCCGTAGTGATAGGAAGCTCAGCATTGTTTGGTTTTATTGACTTGAGGCCATTCCAAGGGAATACAAAATTTTCAGTGCTTATTCGAATATTATATATCCGATTCATAACACACTTCTATTCTACATTAGCCAGAACATGACTTTACTACATCTAATACAAAGCAGTACTTTGTACCTACAAGAATCACTAAAGTGGATGAGCATAGCAAGTTATTACAGAGTCAAACATCGCAAGTAATTCAAAACGAGGAATCCGTCACGAACGAAATAGTGAATGTTTTTGAACGAGATCTAGACAGAATTTACAGAAACTTTGTTACAACACAAAACAGCACTTCTAAAACGTTTGATTATAATTCAAACAATCATTTGTAACAATTTATAACAAATATTCTTAATGAAAACAAACCATCATCGGTAACAATCATTGATAACACTAAATTTACAACAATCATAGAGGCGAAACTGCGAAGAATTTACAACTTCCATGGAAATGAATGTTTTTACCTTCGTTACGTGCGTGCTTCTGAATTATGGAGAACGATTTTACTACTGTAATGATAAGCATTACCATTATTCTAACAATGGTAATAGAGGATCGCCCTTGGACTAGTAGCCGATATAAAAATTTTAATTTTATTTAAACATCCGATGATTATTGTTTACCGATGATTTCAGTCAGAACCTCTTTCCGTTTTTTCGTTTAGTCATTTTATTTGAAAGAGATTTATCGACTAAAATGGATACAAGATGAATGGCATCGACTCAAACGGGTGTAGACATGGTTTCACACGATATAATGGTCTGCACGAGCATTATTCACCCTTAATTAAAAAAAACAAAACATTCACATTCACGTAAAATTCAGTCTCCTGACAAATATATAGCATGTGATTTTTATATTTTCTCTCACCAAAGATATAGGCCCTCCAATATGCATAAATTACGAATTTTTAAATTTTCATTAAACATTAGAAGTATACGGTACTCAAAAATCAGAATCCACTCTGAAAATCGGAATATATTTTAACCATTAGGAGGGGACAAATTATATGAAGCGGATTTTAAAGAGGGAATGGTGTTTCAATGTTCTATGGTAATCCAGTCTGCAGATACAATTTTCGTAAACGCATGCTAGCACAAAGTTTTGCATTCATAATACAAAATGGTTAGCATTAATAGATTTGATTAAAAATAAAATATTTCTTGTATGGAGAAAACAAGAAACATGGGTTAAGATCAAGCTAATTGATCATAATTAAGGCCTCTAGGCAAACTATTTTAGTTTACCTAAAGGCCTTTCAAACTAGTTTTATAGTTTTAGTATTAGCGTGACTTTAGAATAACATTCAAATTTGGAATAGAAATGATAATCGGATATATATATAATGAAAAAGAACACGCATATCATCCTAAGATCATGCTATTACAAAACGATAAAACTACAGAGATCAAGTAAAACCGTGGGAGGTAACTATAGAAGAACCGATTAATAAAACCTGTTTGCTACACTAAAATAAACCCCAAAATATGAAAAAGAAATGGAAGCACGAGGGGCTCAGAATATTGTTTACGGGCTATTAACGCACGCCAGTTCCCAATTTTATTTCTACCCTGAATTAATCTACGGGTGAATCTTCCTTTTCGACTAAGTAATCAAACAGTTTTTTGTTTAATCTTTTAGTTGCTTATTTAAAGAGCGTAATTATTTTTGTACATTCCTCTTCTGTCTCAAAAGACCTATCGAAATTCTCGGTGGTTCTCCAAATTTAATAGGGAGGTGACTAAGAGACATTCGAGTAAAGGAAAACGTTTGAATTTCCTTCTCTTTTTTCAGTATTTCTTGCTCATAATTTGAGTCATATATTTCATTCATTTGAATTCGAACTTTTACTGAAGCAATCTGACCCCTCAGAAATGTTTCATAGGAATCTTGGTTCCTCCTAATACCACTGGGAGGTGGTGGGGTTACTGGGGTATCATGCCATAACACACGCCCTGTTACTTCACTCTCCGAATTCACTTGACCCAAAACGGTGAGAAACGTATCACAACTTTTTATCGCAGTCATTTTCACAACCCTTATCTCAGCTATTTTTTTAATCGTTTGGCAACCCTGACAAACTACGGTGTCTGAAGTAGCTGTATGACCTGTTCTAATACAGAATGAACGTGTCTGTAAAATTTAGTGTAAATCAATGTATACGTGTCAATTTGTAATAATAAGGACGTTTCTATACGTTGAATTAAAAAATTGGCTGACAACACTGATAACTGGAGTGCTTGAGATCTAGGGCACCCAAAACTTTCTTCTATTGTGTTGAATGATGTTTAAATTAAGTTTGGGGCAGATACGGTATGGAAGATTTTTTAAAATGGTTTTGTAAAATGTTGGCAACACTTAGAACTGTGCAACCAAAATATCTTACACATACCAAAACTTCGTTGTATTTCTTCTTAACTACCTATATAAAAGTAATTCTTGCTTAAAGAGACGTTAGCAGTATTACAAGTTACTACCTTAAGAAAAAACGAAATTCTTAAAAAGATTTTTTTTAATTTACATTACTAAAGTATCATTATTCATACTTCTCCGACCTCACTTTTTGGTTAAAATTTCTTCGGCAAATACTTTAAGAATTCTGTAAGCCTTGTAAGGACTGAATCATGTTTAAAATATAGGTCCGTTACATACTTCTGCGACTTCATATCTGTAGTACGACTTCGAGTTCGGGACCCTTAATTGTCCAATGTAGGTAGGTTGGCGGAAACGAGAAGAAATCGACCCTGATGTAATTTTATCAGGCATCGAAAACGTATTTAATGTAAATGAGACATTCCTTTTTGGCCATGTGGTGAGAAAACTACATTGAGTTGAGGTGTGAAAGGGAATGGGAAAACCGAAGAAACTATATACTAAAATCCTCATGAAAACAGATTGCTCTCAAAGTACATCGTCTCATCTCCAAAGTCAGTGCTATGCTTCCCACATGCGTTGGCTAGGGCTAAGGCTCGTTTGGAGAAAGAAAAGGATAAGGTAGATGGGATGAGAGGAAAAGGTACAGGACCAAGGTACTGGAGAAGGGAAGCAAAACGTTTGTGAAGCAGCAGGCATTGACGTGGAGGCTCGAGGAAATCGAAATGTTTTACTGAATTGTAGTGTATGAGAGATACTGAGACACAAGTCAAGTGAGAGTTTTTTACTCAGGTCCTCCCGCGCCAAATCCACTGTATATCCAGTACACGAGGGATGAAGAAATAGGCTATGGGCATTACAATATGATAACCATCATATTCTCGTACCTACGAGTTAAGGGGTATTGTGACACGTGTCTTCCAGGGTATGAGGATCGTTTTCGACATAGATGCAAGTATACGTGCTTGTTGTACGAAGCTTGCCACACCAACAAGAACGATGAAAAAGGACAATTTAAATTTATGGATTGCAATAGAGCATTTTTCCCTCCTGGGACTGCATGACCAACCACAAAAAAGTTCCAATAAAGGTAAGGCTGTACGTAACATGGTCAAGGAATGCCCGACTGCTGTGCCCTTACGACGACGTAAACAAAACCCCGCACCGATGTGACTAGTACTTCAGTAAACTGTGCAAAATGCACGTACTCCCACAGCACCAGTGCTTAATCAAGAACATGAAACTTCAACGTCAGGATAAATATTTGTATACTATCTACGACGTGGAGACAACTCCTTCCTTAGGATGGAAGGGGTTCGAAGACACGAATTCAGTCTCGTGTGTGTATCCCGTAGATGTGCTCAATGTAAAGATAAAGACGCTGGTGCCTCGTGTATGGTCTGCGGGGATACAAAAAATGGGAGTATTCGGGATTTTAGTTTCAATGCCATGCATGAGTTTACAGAGCACGTATTAGATGGACGGGACCAGTTTCGACGCACCGTTTGTTTAGGCCATAATGGGTCCCGCTACGACAGCATATTGGCGCCACGCACGATTAGAGACGAGCAAGGACTGGACAACGATGTTTGTATGCTTGCCCAGGGTAATAAAATTATTGAAATGACGCTGCGTAAAAGAGTTATCTTCCCAGACACCTATGTCTATATGGCTGTGAAACTAGCGAGTCTCCCAGAGACCCTCCGATTGGACATCAATCTTCGAAAAGGTGAATTTCGGTATCTTTTCAACACACCATAAACAAAAATAAAAAGGGTCTAATATCACCCTTTAAAAAGTTTGATGCTGAGGATCGAAATACAGCGCAGTACGTTGCATTAAAGAAATTGCACGACGAGTATAGTCAGGATGACGAACACACATTTGACATGCAAAAAGAGTTACTGGTGTATTGTAAAAGACATCTTGCTAACTTGAACACGGCGGTTATTAAATTCTCAAATATCATTGAAGAACGAACCGAAAGTATATAATGCTTCCTAGCGTCACAACAATCGCCAGCCTGGTAATACGTGTTTTTGCATACATTACTTGCTGGAAGACACCATATCCGTAATCCATCCATTAGGACATCAACAACGAGACCACTAAAGCAAGAAAGCTCTTCAATGGCTTAAATCACATGCCTCGGGTGCATAAACATGAAATCACACGCTCTCATTGGAATTAAGTATGTTTTCACTTACTGATAAAATTACATCAAGGTTGAGTTCATCCCGTTACCGCCAGCATACATACATTGGACGATTAAGGGTGGATGTTGTACTCACGATCGTTACACCAACGTACGCCTCTGGTGGAACATTGGGAATGATATTTAGCTATCGCAAATCAGAAAAGCTCATTGACGTATCCCTCAACGTTAACCACACTTGCACCTTCATCTCGATACATCTTCCATCCATTCCGAAGTGGGGGTACCTACGCCGCTGTCGGGATATAATTTTCAAATTACCAGATGTTTATGTTCCGGTATCTTGCTTATTACCGGGTGGTACGAACGTTCACCATTCAGGGCACGGTAAACCTTTCTTCTTTTGTTTTCTAGTGCACGCTCTGAATCGTTAAAGGGAACCCTTGAGGGCCCTGGTCTGATTTACCTGGTCATAGCACTGAGTTTCCGTACGAAGATCCCTTACAGTACGAATCATATCTTCCTCCATATCCAGAATCTCATTCAGCACACGATGTTCTTCCTCCAACCTTTGCAGTTCCATTTTTTGTTCGCTTTTTATGCTCTCTTCCATAACCACATGCTCTCCTCCTTCCTCTCCATTGTCACTTCATCTCCGATTGATGGAAAAAGCTCGTCTATTGCCGTAATTTCAGCGGACGGATCAAACACCACATCAAATTGTTGGTGTTGTACGGGTACACTTCCGTGTACTACCCAAGCTGGGGGGTGAGTGTTCTACACGACTATATTTGGTTGGGGTGTACTGGTGTTCAATTCAAAGTATTCATGCGGTTGTTGGTGCTTAGAGTATACTGCATTTTACTATATGCAAAGTGGTAGTTCATGCGGTATTATCTTACTACTTGTAGTGTCATACCCTATCTTACATTAAGTTTAATTAGTAGGGACGTTCTACTGGTTTTCGTTAGGGTGTGATATATTACTATATTGATTTCATGCGTACTGTTGTTACATTACACGCATTCATACACATACTTTAATCTTATTGGTTTACACTACCTTAATGCCCTTCGACGTTCAATTCTCTCAACATTTTACTATGTCGTGGTGATGCAGTATTTTGTAACCTGAAAGAGATGGAAACCTACTTTAGTATATTATAACTATATCTTGACATGGTTAGTCACATACGTTAGTTATTCTACATCATTTCTACGTGTGTATGTTCTTTGGGGTTTCCCTACCTCTGTGTTGTGTGTGTATGCTATTTTTTTGGGATACGTACTTTCGAGCGATCTTCTCTTTTCGATTCGTAAACGTCCTGCCTGATGATCGTGTTTGTCGATGGCTGACGTTCCTTTGGAATACTTTTCCTTTTTTCTTCGAAATGGAATTTGATATGATACCAAACATTTTCCATGACCACTCTACTTTGGTTAGCATACGTGAATATATTGCTATCACTACTACTACGTCATCACATAACACAACTGATCAGTCCTACCAATATCAGCATCATTTTTCAACCTTTTCACAAATTGTTATTTTTACGTTGCATTTCAGGTGTACCTACTAATGGCGTATCACGGAGCATTTCCGCATTGTCTCACCCCTCCCTACCTAATAGCGCTTCCATAGCATACCAGATTTTAAAGTTTTTATCTACTAAAACAGGTATTGTTCTACATCACCGGGTTCTAGTGATATTAATTTTTTATCTTTATTTTGTGTTGAATTTTCGAGTCAACATACATTGTCTTGTTTAGACTTTAACATCACTATATAAAAGATCGACGCGTATTTTCACGTATGTTCGAATGATGTTGGGAATCTACAAGTTACATATCCGTACAGTGTCATTTGCGGACATTTTCCGAACAGCTACCATGTTTTGTCACATTGTTTCTTATTTTCTTGTTAACCCATACATTCAAACCCTACGCTCCGTCGACCCTTCGTTCGTAGGTTACAACGACTTAAAATGTGCCCCAGAAAGCTTTTCAGATTTGTGCCCTTACCCTACTAGTTTCTGAATAACGGGTTCTGCCGAATCTTTTCCATGATTCTTTTTTCGAATCTATATATAAGGGATGAGCAAGTAGTTTGACGTGGGTTCGACCGTTGTCCTAATACAACAAGTGGCGTTTCCGTACAGTCATTTACCGGCACTTTCCGTACAGGTACCATGTGTTGTCACAATGTTTCAATTTTTTTCTGAACCCATAAGTTTACACCCTGACCTCCTGGGACCTTTTGTTCGCAAGCTACAAATGTTTGAAGTGTGCTCCGTGTTAACTTTCTGAGATTAGTTTCCTACCTTGTCCTACCTGTTTCTCCATAACCTGGGATGGGTTCTACTTAATTTTTTCCCTAATTCTTTTGTTCAGGTAATAAAAAAATGATCAACGTGTATTGTGGTGTGTGTTCGAACCTCACCGGGAATCGTCAAGTGTCATATCCGTACAGTTTTATTTGTGGATATTGGGCAATGCTTTGTCACATTCTTTATATTTTTCTAAGACCGTAGGTTCAAAATTTCGCGTACAGGGACCATATTTTGCCACAGTGTTGTTTTATTTTTCCTAAGACCGTACGTTCAAACCCGAATCTCCCGCGGCCTCTCGTTCCCGAGTTACAACCATTTAAAAGTGTGTCGTGTTAATTTTTCGACTAGCCTACTTGACCATCCATAAACTATGATCTACTTGTACTTTTTCCGTAATTGTTTTCTCCGTTCACTATATAAAAGATCGACGCGTATTCTGACCTTTGTTTGAACCTCGAACTAATTCAACAGGTATAATTTCTGTACAATGCCATTTGCAGACATTTTCCGTACAGAGGCCCTGTTTTGTCACAATGTTTTGTGTTTTTTTTCTGAGACCATACGGTCATGTCAGACTTCCCCAGAACCCTCGTTCCCGAGTTACAACCATTCAATGTGTGTGCTGTGTTACTGTTTCGACGTCCCTATTTGACCGTCCATGAATTATGTTTTATCGGTATTTTTCTTTGATTCTTTGGTTCTGGTCATTATATAAATGATCAACGTGTATTTTGACGTCGGTTCAAACCTCACCTGGAACTGACAAGTGTAATTCCCGTACAGTGTCATTTTCGGACATTTTCCGTACAGAGGCCATGTTTTGTCACAATCTTATCTGATTTCCTTAAGATAGTACATTCATTTTCGACCTTCCCCGACCCCTCCATCACGAGTTACAATCATTTTTGTGTGTGTCGAGTTCCTTCTTCAACTTCACTATTGTACCGTCCATAACCTATGTTCTAACGGTACATATTACATGATTTTTTTCCGTTCAAAGGATCAACGCGCATTTTGGTGTGGGTTCGGGCCTGACCTGGAATCGGCAAGTGTCATTTCCGTACAATGTCATTTGCGGAGATTTTGCGTACAGGGGCCATGTTTTGTCAGATTGTTCTCTGATATTTTCTAGGCCCGTACGTTCAAACCCGAGCCTCCCACGACACCTCGTTCCCCAGTTACAGCCGTTTAAAATGTGTTGTTACTGTTTCGACTTCCCTACTTGACCGTCCATAAACTCTGTTCTAACAGTTATTTTACATTATTCTTTCCGTTCACTGTATAAAGAGTCAAAGCGTATTTTTTTGATTCGATCCTCACCTCGAATCGACAAGTGTCATTTCCGTAGTGTAGTTTGCGGATATTTTTCGTACAAGTACCATGTTTTGTCCTAATCTTCATTCTACGACCGTAAGTTTAATCCCGACCCTCCCCGAAGCCTTGTTTATGATAGGGTTGTTCGCCGGACTCGGACTGTCGGAAATCCGGACATTTTAAAGTCCGAGTCCGAAAAAAAATTGGATTTCGAACGGAAAGTTGGATTTCGAACAGTCCGATTTCGGACAGTCAGAGTCCGATCAGAAAGTCCGATTTCAGACAGTCCGAATTCTGACGTCCGAGTCCGATTTCCGAAAAAACAGGTTGAGTAGGAACCTCCAGTTTTTTTCTTCATCAGTGGGCTTCTGTCTGTATTCTGTAGGGTCTTTGCTAAAAGCTGATACTGAAAAAAAAGGTCTGGTTCCTCTTTTCTTCCACTCCCTCCTTCTTCCACTCTTCTTTTGTAGTGTAGTTGTAACCCCATGTTCCCTTGAGGGAAATGAAAATGTCGAAGGAAACATGAAATTTGCGTAACAGCATAAAATGACAAAAATAGGGGTTTAGGTACACATGGATACATACCCCCTGTTTCTCAAGCACAGCAGTTATTGCTATCTTTCCTAAAAATCTATGAGTGCCAGAAACCTTTTCTTAATCCTGTGACAAAAGGAAAGTTACTATTGACAGAAAACTCCTCTCTTTCCCTTATGTGTAAAGCAGCTTCTTTTAAAAAAACAACTGAACATTGCCTTCACTCAAAACAAGACATCACAATGCAATAGAAAGTGAATAACACTGTTTTAGAATAAGGGATGAAGCGTGAAATACTTGTGTCCCAAGATAAGGAGTTTCTGTGAGTGTTAACATTAATTCAACACATTTTCTCCTCCCCACATTTGATCATTCGCTCCACGTTTTATTTTATTGCGTTGTTTTGCAATGGTATTCTTCAATCCCTCCACGCAAGGCATGGCTACGGTAGAGGGAGAGAGAGAAAGAGTGAAAGATTGTTCACTTTCCATCCTCTACAAAGGAAGCATGGTAAATTGAAAGTTATAATTCGAACCTGGGGAATCTGTTTCCATTTCTTGAGTAAGATTCCGACAATGGAAGCGGCCCGGTATGTTATTCATCTAGCATCTCACATAAGTTGTCGGGGTTTGTTGGACCATGACCCACCCCACACTTCTATTAGTCCTGGTTGAATGAATTGTTTGTTGTTTTTGGTAATGACTGAACGGGAAACAACCGTGTTAGCACAGACGGCGTAAGGGATGGCGGGGGGGATTTCCCCCTGGGTTTGAGAATATAAACGCACAAAAACGTTAAAAAAAACTACTCAGAAAAGACAAGTCAAACTGACATAAAACACACTGAAATGTAATGGAAAATGCTTTTATTTTTTTTCAGTTTCAATTTTTTGTATGAGTTCCAAACACAATTTATAACTCAGCAACTACTTGTAGTTTAATGAACTTCAATTGTCTGTTATAATAATTGATTTGGCGCCGATCTCACAAAATGTCGAAAATGAGAGAAAGATTTTAATAAGAGTTTTTATTTTTACATCTAGTGAGTTTTATGTCAAGTGATTATCTTCGTCTTCTGCAAAGAAGTTTATATCTATATACTCTTTTCCTTTCGTGCTGAAGAATAATTCTGCATGAAGTCACAATAAGTTCGCCGAGAAACCCTGTGCGATGCCTGTTCAACATTAACTCGACTTATCGTGGTAATGATTCTCAAAGGATGTTCACTAGCACACAATTATGCCGCGAAATTTCTGTCTGCCCCGCGTCGAGAGAACACAACTATTTTTATTAAAATGATAAAATAAACGGAAAGTGAATTAGAAATTTAATATCTTTTAGAACGTTATTTATTAATACAAGATCAACAGTACATTGTAAGTAACGAATTGGAATTCTTAAAATTATTCTCAATGTCCCTGAGGAAGAGAGAAATACCCAAAAGTTGGAATAATGCTAATATAATTTTCTTGTACAAGAAAGGGGACAAAAAAGCGTCGAAAACTACAGACCAATTAGTTTACTGTCAGTTCTATACAAAATGTTCACCAAAGTTATTTTGAATCGTATTGAACGGGACTCTGATTCAACTAGGGAAGGGAACAAGCCGGATTTCGTCGTGGATTTAGCACAATGGACCACATACAAACACTGAATGAAGCTATGGAAAGGACTAATGAATATGAACTTCCACTATGTCTAGGATTTATACATTTCCAAAAAGCTTTCAAACCGGTCTCCTTGTCACCAGTACTTAGAACATTGGAACATCAAGGCATCGAAAATGCGTACATCAAGCTACTGAGAAACATTTATTCGACTGCCACAACTGCCATTAGACTACATCAAGAAAGTGAAAATTTTAAAGTTGGAAAAGGGGTAAGGCAAGGAGATTCAATTTCTCCAAAACTATTTTGTGCGGTCCTGGAGACAGTGTTCCAAAATTTAAACTGGGATGAAGTTGGAATTAAAATTAATGGCGAATATCTTCATCACCTACGGTTCGCTAATGATATAGTCCTGTTTGCTTCAAATGCAGAAGAACTACAAACCAGAATGGAAGAACTGAATAATTAGAGTTCGAAAATAGGCCTTAAAATGAATTTAAGTAAAACAAATGTCATATACAACCAACATGCTACAAAGAAGGAAGTGAGGATTAACGGAGAGACAATAGGCATAGTTGATGAGTATGTTTACCTATGCCAGCTCAAAACATGGAATGCAAAGTTGACTGATGAAATAAATAGAAGATGTAAAATGGCGTGGAGTTCTTTTGGAAGACTACACTTTATTTTCAAAAGCAAACTACCAATGTGTCTGAAGCGTAAAGTTTATAATCAATGTGTCTTACCTGTGTTGATGTACGGCTGTGAAACTTCGACATTGAATGTACAAACGACTCAAAAATTGAGAGTCAAATAAAGAGCAAAAGAGAGATGCATGCTAGGAGTAACCAGGAGGGACAGGAAGACAAGTGAATTGATTCGCTCACAAACAAAGGTAGAGGATGTAATCAAGACTGCGAAGAAGCTGAAGTGGAAATGGGCCGGTCACATAGCTAGACGAACAGATGGAAGGTGGACGACAAATGTACTACATTGGATTCCTAGAGAAAAGAAACGACCGAGACGACTTCCGAATGCAAGATGGGTAGACGAAATCAAGCGTTTTTCAGGAGCTACATGGATGAGGATATCAGCAGACCGAGATATATGGAAAGAAAAGGGGAAGGCCTTCATCCAGCAGTGGAAAGAAAACGGCTGAATATGATGATATACAAATAAATCACAGCCATATTCAATCCACTAGTGGATGAGGCCTCTCCGCGAAGGGAAGAGTTGGTCTACTGCTCCCACGCTGACCAGACGAGTTGGGAGAGGAGAGCCGAAGCTCTCACTGTGATCGCTACTGTCTTTTATTCACAGCAGCTTTGACAACACCGAAATTTTCCCCAGTTTTGTATGTTCAATGTATTTTTTTTTTTGCATGTTTCAACGTGTAGAACCAATTTTTATTTAGCTTGTGGGGTTACATCATTATAAGAGTTTTTCCGCCATAATGCTTAGTTTGCCTGTGACATCACGCAGAATGTCGTGAGTTAGTTGGTTGAGTTCTTGGGGAGTTTTCGTTACCGAGAAGACGAAGCTGCTTTTCTTATTTGGATGAGACTTCATTTACTTAATCTCTTACTTTTTCTATCCTGGCTCAGTATCAGTGGATGCAACATTTCTGCGTCTAACCGGACTTGAATCCGGATTGTTTAGTGGTGTCCACCTGAAGACACTGAGCTCAATATGATATGTTCACAGTATAGAAGGCTGCTTTAATCGGCTATTTATTCTTATCTTGTCATTGGAAATTCTTGTCACTGCCGATCACCGCTGCCTCTAACGAATATTTTTTCTGTTCTAAAAAGACTGAAAAATTACTTTTGGTCATCAATTTCCGATAATCGACTCGCCTCGTTGATGATTTTGCTGTGGAGCGGAAAGAAATTGAGAAAATTTATATTGACGATATTTTTAAGGATTGCTTAAATAAAGCCAAGATACATTAGTGCTTTTCATCTGCTGTAAACAACGCTTTACAAAAAGTTGACACTTAAAATATCCTTATTTTTATATCAGATATAAGTGTTACTTGTTTTTAGCTACAATATGTTAACCGTGTAAAGATGCCTGTGAATTACGTACAGGTATTCCGACATAATTTTCAGTTTCTGGAGTGTAAAGTCAAAATTGTTAGGGTATAGGTGGAGATTTGCACGTTTTCTGTCGATTTTTTACCGTAAATTTTTAAAGTTCGGGGTGCTCTCGAAATTTTGCGGGGTGACATCCCCACAGGGGGAGTTTGGCAGAGTCACTGATTACGTATATGCAGAGTATGAAGTAAAGAGTACGCTTGGAAATAGGTGGGATGCATCAAGCGATGTATCATAAGTGCAATGACGCCACTGTTTTTTGGGGGGTATAATAAAGAAATAAAATAAATGTTCTTCTATCCCCCAGCCTTCACACAGAGATCTCTTAAAATCAATAGATTACTCTTATTTTCCAATAGTACGGAATAACTCACTAAATCAACACTGCTTTGTCGTCAGTTTTTTGAAGCGTGAAAACAATGTATTTATAAGATTTTATTTTCATAATTTGTAATATGCCTATGCATAATTTAACAATCTCTATACGTATATAAAATTGAAAGTGACTATGTTTGCGTGAGCATCACGCAAGAACAGTTTAAGCGATTGGAACTATTTTTAGCACATGATCAGATATTAGATCCGTGTGGGAAGTTATCATATCAGTAGCCATCTTGGATTCAAAATGAGCGCTCAAAAATCATTTTCCATACCGTTTGAGCTAGAGATACGAAATTTGGTATGAAGGTGTACCATCACGAGTAGGTTACAATAAATGGGGCAAAACTTTCCAATGAGGAGCACGCCCGGGGGGGTTATGGGGGCAAATCTGCATCATGGGGGTGCATCCCCCCGGAGAGTCTTTACGATAAAGGGGCGCAGCCCTAAAAAATGCCCAAGTTCGGGGCGCAGCCCGAAACGGGGAAGAGAGCATTTGCTACAGTCCCGATTGCTGTTACTAACTTTATTCACACCGCACCAACGAGCGGGGAAATCAGAAGACCTTCTCTATAGGGAGCAGCCCCGCGGAGAGGGTTTGGAGGAAAATTTGTAACGTTGGGACTCAGCCCCCTGGCGTCTGGTTACGATAAAGGGGCCTCATTCCCCAAAAACTTTCGAAGTCAGGGGCGCAGGCCGCCACGGGGAAGTGAGCATTGGTGACAGTCCCAATGACTGTTGCCAACACATTTTATTCACCCCGCTTGAACGAGCGGGCAAATCAGCTAGTGATATATACGTATATTTTTTGTCATTAAGTTAGTTAAATTATGGCATTTAGGGTTTAAATGAGTAAGCTCGATCGCAGGTCCGAATCCAATTTAGGACAGTCCCAGTTCGAAGAAAAAGTCCGAGTCCGATTTCGGACAGTCCGAGTCCGAATTTAAAGTCCGAGTCCGGATTCGGACAGTCCGATTTCGGACGGTCCGACAAAATGGTCCCCGGATTCGGACATTTTAGAAGTCAGAAGTCCGGATATCAAAAAGTCCGGATTTGAACAAGCCTAGTTCATGAGTTATTAATTTCATTAATTTCATTTCCCTTCATTTGAAGGCAACACTACTTCTCCATAGGACCTGGTTCTGCATTACATGTGTACATACCCCTTTCTTACGACAGGGTTTTATGCTTGATCTCCACAAATGCCAATCCACATGGTATGCTATCTGTGTACATTTTAATTGTAATTTGACTCTATTTTCTTTGTCCGTGCTTTTAGGTCATGTTCAATTTAGGTACTTTGGGCTACTATCCCTTTGAACGAAGCAGTGATGCTGCATTTTAATGGTAGACCCATTACCAAGAAAAACCAAGACAAACTTACGCGCAGCTCACGTGACCTATGCTACGATTATTTACTACATCACCCCTTGCTAGCTTAATTCATCGAGTACCTCTCTTTATCTTGTGTTCCGTACACAGGTATTTGACTGATTTATTTATTTTTCGCACTTTTACATTAACAGTGAAAGCCCGTTCGTGTAAAGTGTTCAGCGTTATATTGTTATTACTTACTCTACCACATTTGTTACACACTTCTTATTTTTTGCTTATGCTTGCATATACTCGTATAATGCTATATTATGTCTTACTGCTTAGGAGCTGTTTTTTTTTTTGTTATTTATCTTTTCTTGCTTGCGATTGTTTACTGTACACCGTGGACATTTATACACTATTTACTATTGATTGTGGTTTCATCATTTCCTTTCTTACGTTGGCTATGTGTTTCTAATGCTTGTGTGGCACCAATGTTTATGTATACAGGTAAACCATTCCGCTCTGATTGGCTGCCGAAAACTGGAGGTATAGCAAAGAGTTTCCTTTTGGAGAAATCAGTGATATACTAAGATTGGAAATCGCCAGGTAGCTAGCGACAACTGCAACCAATCAGGGCACGTCATGCTATTGCAGTGCCTCTTGCGACAGGAAAAATTAGCAGTCACGCAGAGGGGTCCATTCACAACAAGTGAAGAAAATTGATTTTCCATATTCCATTGCGTTGATGACGTCAGTTAAAAGATTTTGAGGGAATCTTTAAACCTACGGGTAAGGTGTTCGCTTACTTCTGCAAGGATGTCCTACATTTTTCTTTAAAACATGAGCAAGAACAATACGAGTTGTGTTGTTGCACTTTGTTCTTATTATAGTCGTAAAACAGAAGGAGTAAGGGCTGATTTACATGCATGCTTGCGTTGCGTGCTTTCCTTGCGATTAGAGTGAGTAGCCAATTGAAGCACGTGTTTTATTACGTAATACGTAAAACACGTGTTTCAATTGGCTATTCATCCAAATCGTAAGCAACGCAAGCGTGTTTGAAAATGAGCCGTAAAATATTTTAGACTTCATAGGCCATGATAGATGGTAACGTTTGAAGTTTGGCTCTCATATAATTGTCAAATTCAAAATATTTATCGCATTCTACTAACAATTTAGAACCAAACCTGTCACGCTACTCTCCAGGCAACAACTAATTGACTGCTTGTACATTTAATGTCGAAGCGAAGGTTCCCGGCTAATTCATACAAGGATCTTTGGTTCCCGGCTAATTCCTACCACTTACGTCATCCGCAAAGGAATATGGGAATTAAAAACTGTTCACTGTTGTCCGGAATGGACCCCTCTGGTGTGGCACTAACGTGTTCCTACCACTGTTCTCAGATTATCGTTAACTATGTTTTTATATTTAACAAGAATACCCTTTTCCAAATGAACGTCTTATCGCATGTGTTTTCTCCTTTAACTCGCTTTAACTAATTCAATTTACATTTATGTATGTTTATAAAGCAAGGGTCACCCATTCGTGCACTGTCTGTGATTGACTGAAACTCTTTAGGGAATGGTCGCAACGTAGTTTTCGTTCTGGCAGTACATAGTGCGCACCTCACCTGACCTGTATTACTTATTATTTATCTTCGTTTATTTTAATCTTAATTTACTTAGTGTCTTCCATTCTCTTACCGTACTTCGCCATAGTTAATTACCCCGTTCTGTGTTCTATTATGAATTTATTTAGTGAACCTTTCTTCCACATTTCGTACTAGAATGTATAATTATTTCATTTATATATGTCTAGAAGAAAAAGCATGGAGCGTGTCACTTGGTATGTTTAAAGGGTGTCTGTATATAAAATATAATGTACATCTATTAGTCGGCTAACGTCCTCTGGTCAACTGTTCATTAGGAAAACACCCTGTATACTCTACATACCAATTCTTATTTCTTACTGGATTGCCATGTGCAACAGAGTTCCACAAGCTACCGTTCACTGGTCGCATCATATTAACCGCGTTTGTGATGTTTCTGTTGTCACAATAATTTGTAAGCCCTCGGCCTGGTCGTTCAACCGCTAAATTCGAACAAACACCCCAATAGATTCTTATGTCTTTCCCTACTTTTTATGCTACCTTTCATACATACCCGTCCGGGAAACGGGGGGGGGGGGCATTCGATATTACACTGCGTTATGCATACGTTTCTAGCTGATCCAGTGCCATTTTTATTTATATATCTGTGTCAATGTATTTTTCAAATGGCAAATCCAATATATTTACCACTACGAAGCATTGTCTTCTGTCATGCACAATTTATCTACCGTTCAGTGTTTCTATATGCTTTATTCTACATTATTTACAATAGTACATATCCAATCCTGTTTTGACTATTCCACATGCAACTTAGACTTCAATTACATGATATTTGTACTTAAGTCTTTCTCCGGACTTGTTCGACAGAAGTCCTTTAGCACGTTCCTTTCTTTAACAATGTTTGTATATAAATGATGCAAGAGCACCCGCGTTCTTCAGTATCATTCGTAACTTCCCTCCCCCTCTTCCTTCTATCAGGTCTGCTCTTCGGATGCTCTAGTTAGAAAGTTAGTTAGTAAATTCTAGTTAGAAAGTAAGATCATTCGTATCGTAATAGCTCATGAGTGCTCGCATAACTGGAATGTGTTGGATCGTAAATATCATGGATATATTATATGGTCCTTGTTTAAAGTAGCTATTTAATACTGTATATAGAAACGAGCGTTTATGGTACAGAAGGCAGGAAAAAGTAATATGATTAATATCACCTATATCTGTTTGACATGGGCAAGTTGCGGTTGTAGTAAGTTTCAGTTTGTATTTTTCCAAAGGAGTTAAGGCCGTAGCTAAACCTACTCTGATGATTTGTGTTAAGTGTCGACGGTTCCATTTAGTATTGGTGAACCAAGGGATTGTTCTTGGTGTCGGTTGAATATGCCAGTAATATTTTCCTGAACCCTATCGATTCCTGGTTTGATGAGTAAGTGCCATTTGTTGTGTTACGGTTTCAATGTAGTTGTGGAGAGACCGAGGCGGTAAGAGTAAAGGAACCATTTGTCCTTCGATGCTTGCACGACGACATAAGCTGTCACTCATTTTCTGTGGTAAGACGCTACTGTGACCAGGGATATAACTGTAACGAATGTGTATACCTCTATTGTGAAGTCAAGCAGTGAGGATTTTAATATTGAGTGTGATCCAGGCAAGTTTATGAGTCCAGCATGGTTTTTTTTAAAAAAACAGAGAACACTCAAAGCATCCGTACAAATGCAGGCTTCTTGTATATTACGCCGTTGTATATAAAATAGTGCTTGGCGCATCGCAAAAGCTTCTGCTTCAAAACTGTTGGTGAATTTAGGAAGTTTATATAAAGAACATGTAGTTGTGCTGGGGAACATAGAAAGCTGCCCCCACTTTAGATAAGGGAGTACAAGAGGCAGCTGTGTAGATGTAAACAGTATTAGGAGACCATTTTTCCGTATAGGCATTCCATATATTAGTGGTGATAGTTGGAATGTCGCGCCTAATAGATTTATGCGGATATGCAGGAATGTTGGGTGTAATAGTAAAACAAACTGTTTCATAGTCACTAAGGAAACATGGTAACATGGAAAAACGTTGGATCAGGGGAAATGTGCGTCGAATCTTGCAGTAAGTTGTGTATAACCAAGGATGTTGGCGTCTATAGGGTATACGTTGAGTGTTACGTAGATATAACAATTTGAGTTTAGGAAGTATAAGCGAAGTTGTATCTGCGTGTCTAGAAAGTATAAATTTAATGGCCTGTTTTTGTAGTTGAATGTTTAATGGGATAGTGCCTGTTTCTTCCAGTAGGGCATTCATAGGTGTATTGTGAGGTTGGGAATATATTTGTTTCAACGCTTTATATTGGCATCGTATTAGTGTCTGATTGATCTACGACAATTGAGTGAGAAAAGAATCCCTCCATATGCGATTTGCGCCTCGTAGCATTGTGTAAATATTTTGTGCAGAAGTAGAGGCGAAGCTCCTTACGATTTTGCGCCTAAGCTGCGTAGTAAATGCAAAGTAAGTGTGATTTGTGTAGTAAGATGGCGAAAATGAATTTTCCAAGTGAGACGTGTATCGAAATGCATACCTAAGTATTTAATCGATGGAGAATAAGTAAGAGCTTGGTTTTTTATATAGAGTGGAGGTGAGCGCACATTACGTCGACGAGTTAAGCAAATTAGCCTTAGTTTTTTGCCAGTTGACGGATAGGCCATGATCATCACACCACTGGGAGAGTATGTTCAGTGCTTCAGTAAGAGATGATTGAGCTTCGTGTAAATTCTTGTTAACGACGTAAAGGATTATATCATCCGTATATTGCGAAATTCGAACGTGTTGGCGTAATTTATTATACAAATCCAGTGTATAAATGGAGGAAAGAAGTGGGGAAAGCTTAGTACCTTGTGAAACCCCTCGTGAAGTACATCTTGGCGGTGTAAAGGTAGAACCAACTTTAATATATATCTGACGTTGGACAAAGAGATTATATATTATACAGTACAGACGACTAGGTAAAGTACATCATGCATAAACTGTAGTAAATGGGTTAGGATAATCTAATTGTATGCTGAAGTTAAATCGATGCTAATAGCCAGTACACAGGAACGAGTTTGAAAGCAATGCCATATGTCTATAATTAATGGGCTAAGTGAATCCAAGATGCTATGATTTTTTCTGAAGCCTGTCATAGTAGGAGTGAAAATTCGGTTATGTTCCGTCCACCACTGAAGTCTCTGGAGAGTAAGTTATTCAAATGTTTTGGATACACAACTGATTAACGCTATGGGGCGGTAACTGGTAGCCAGACCTGAGGGTTTCTGGGGTTTACGGATAGGCAATATTAAGTGTTCTTTCCACGCTAAGGGAATTTGACAAGTTGTCCATACATGATTATAACAATTTAGTAACAGTGTCAGTCCCTCTTCCGGTAGTTTGCGAAGGTGAGCATATCGTATTTGATCGAAACCTGGCGTTGTATCTGGTGTATGTTGTAACGCCACCCTGAGTTCGGTCAGAGTAAAGTTCTCCTCCAGAATTGCTACTTGAGGATTGAACAATAAAGGCAAAATAATTGCCGGATCCTCCTGGACCATTGGTGGAACCCAAGAAGAGTGAAAAGATTGTACCCAAGGCGTCTATATCCTCACCCAAAATGAGGATATGATATACGATGAAGATTTCGTCGTATATAAGACCAGATGAGAGCAGAAGGTATATTATACGGAATTGATTCACAATATGCACGCCAATGCTCACGTTTAGTACGTCGGAGAAGTCTTGTTGTGACCGCTTTAATCTGTTGATAATTCAGATAGTGTTGCAACGTTTTATGTCTAAAGTATTGTTTTGAGGCAGTTTCTCTAGTGTTCACTTGTTTTTGACATGCTAAATTCCACCATACAGGAAATGGTTTAGAACAGCTCGGACCTGTATGCGTTGCTGTATGAGTGTCTACTCGTTTTACCCCACGTCGAATACATTTGTACCGAAGTGTGAATGGAGTCAACTCCAGATTGAGAGGATCTGTGATGATATGTGTGCATGTCTGAGAATAAACATCCCAATTGATATTAGTGGAAAGATATGGGGACTTAGGAGAACATGTACGAACTAACGGAGTAGACCGCAAAGATGCGGACGGTATCTGCAAAGTAGTTAAGATTGGATTATGATCGCTTCCTAATGGGTTGTAGTAGACCTCCCAAGTTGATCGTAAGTATAAGTTAGGAGTCGAAAGCGTTATATCGGGAGTACTAGGTTGTTGAGATGGTAGAGTGACTCTAGTAGGAGTGTCGTCATTAAGATAGTTGCTCAGCGATAAACTATCAATGATGTTATATCCTGCTTGATTATAACTCAGACCTCCTCATAAAGGATGGCATGTATTAGTATCACCTGCAATAACTGTATTGGGCGGAAGGTCGTGGAAAAGAATGTTCTAAAAGTCTGTCGGCGGTATGTAATCTGGAGGTATGTAGATTTTAACAATATGTAAAGGCTGACATTGAATGCCTTGTAATTGAATACGCGGATACTGTATGAGATCAGGTAAATCGAATTCAGTATACGGGAGCGACATGTGTACACCCGTCGCTATTCTGTCATATTTGTCTGCTAGTCTTTGTTACTCTAGAAAAGTATTATCTGCGATCTGTATTGGAAATTCGTGAAAATTCAAAGTTACTTGTAAAAGAAAAATCTGTGGCGTGAAAGTTTGCGATAAAAATCGTATGGCCCATAATTTATTGCGGATGTTATGTAAATTTCACTGTATGATACGGAAATTTGTATCCATATGGAGATAACAATTAATATAGATCAGGAGTAAGAGTGTCAGTGAATATAGGATTGAGTTGTGTTTTAAGTGTGTCAGTCGTGTTCTGATTAGGTTCATTGGTTCCTCTTTGAGCTGCAAGCCAAGTATCAAATTGTTTGGTGAATTAGTTCATTGTATTTTTTCATCGTGTTAGTTGGTATGCGATTGTGATTCATAGCGGTCTCGATTTTGGACTCGGGACTCACGTTATCCCGTGGGTCTTGCCTCGATATGTAGTGAGAAGAAGAGTTGACAATTCGATTCCGGCCATCTTTCTGCTCAAAACTCGATTGTCGAACCCTTTTTCTTTGTAAAAGAGATCTTAATTTTTGAGATGGAGTTGTAGAAGCGTGCGATGTCGATGCATATGTTCTTTTAGGAGTACAATTTTGTAGTATAACATGAGATCTGGTGTATTCTTTCTGTTGAAGGCGAGAAGGAGTTTGAAGCATCCCAGAATAAGTAGATTTGACAGTTATTATCAACAGGAGTATGATACCTAATTGCATCATGTTGGGGCGAAACTGCCTGTGTACTAAAGTAATAATTTGTGATTTTGGGTACGTATTTGGAAGCTTCACTCTTCGATAAATGGTTAAATGCGACCAGTTGAATAATGCGTTTTTGACGTGCTCTTTCAATACAATCCCTATCATCCGCAGGATAAGGGCGGTGACAATTGAAACAGTACGGAAGGTTAGAGCAAATACGATAATCGTGGTCTTGACCACACTTCTTGCACCGTTGTGTTTTGTTTCGGCAATTTCGTAAGACATGCATTGTTTGAGTGGAGGTATGTAAGAAATGATATTAATATGTATAAAATATAAGTAGCAATCATGTGGTAATAATTGTGAATTGAATGTAACTACCATCGTTTCTGTTGGTTCTTTGGTACCGTCAGGAAGATTTTTATGTAGACATCTGACATGGATTGCCGGTGCATTACATTGTATATCCCGAATAACGTCTTCAGGGGTATCCTTCAGCTCCACGTCTCTCAAAACTCCTATAGAATGGATGGCGTAATCTGGAATATATGCCGTCCATTTGTTCGTGGCGAGCAATGGGTGTTGCAAAAATGCATTGGCGTGTGTACTCGTACCAAAAGTTAATTTTAAGAGTGATCGTCCAATGATATCGAATCTTTCCAAGCCTTGAATGTTCTGTGCAAAGAGTAATTTACCAATACCCATGGGATGCGGTTTCTCAGCGGGATTACTTAAATTTAATTGCACAGGAACGACATAGGGAGCTAAGTGAAATTTTTCATATGTGTTGTTCTTAGGCCGTGATGGCTGAGCAGATGCTAATGGATCTAAAATGGGCGGGCTGGAAGCCCGTTCAATGTCATCCTGTAGAGGCACATCCATTTGTTCTAATATAGGCGGTGAGGCAGAAGTTCCCCCTCCCGAGTCTGTCTCCATGTGTCAATGAAGCATAAAAACACGCCCTATCTCAAAAATAGCAATAGATCTAGTATAACAACGCACACATACCTATCTAATAAATGCAAAAAAAAATACACTTATCTTTCAGTTACTAAGATCCGTGAAATAGATTGAAGACACTAGAAATTCAGGTGTTAACACTACAATTTCGCGCGAATAAAAAAAAAATACTTTTAATAATCTTATCCTTAGGCAGAACGGGAGTCGAGACAGGGAATTTTATGCAGGGAGGGATTTTTTAAAAGGTAAATGCGGCTCCGAACTGCACGCCTCATAGCGTGTTTTTGTGCAGATCGGAACCCATATTTTTTAATGGCTGTAATAAGCTGTTTAGTAATTCTATCAGATTCTGTAAAAAAAATTAACTATTTCTTCAAGTTTCGTAATAAATTTTGGATGTTATTCTACTTGTTCTTCCCGGAAAAAAATACCAGGATACAGTTCTGCTATTAGCAGTATGCACTTTTGTAAAGAATGTTATTTTTTAAACACCTGCAGAAAAATGGAAAATTGATTGACTCAGTTCCAAGTAAGCCGTTTGACATTAGAACTGAAACGAACAGAAAACAAACTTACTTCGGTCTAATATCAAGTCATTTCACAACAAAATTTAATTCGGATTTCCAGTAGTTTACTTCCAGGATGCTAAGGGTAGCTGTACTTATAAGATGCCACAGTTTACCAGGTGTGTAAATATGAAACCGAAAATTGTGCATAGACGGCGTTATCTGTCACTGTGGTTACCGTAAAACTGCGTCCTTGGCGCCACTTCCTTGTTTTCACTGCTGATAACGATTTGCAACTCACAACCAGACAAGTTTCATGTCATAGTGTAGTGTTTAATAGCGTTGAACACGGCGCAGTTTGTATCTACAAACTACGATGTGCGAACAGCAATGATTTTTTGTTACCATTTGAAGAAAACTGCTGCAGACTCGCATCGCATGCTTGTCGAAGCTTACAGTGATCATGCTCTTGGTAAGTCACAGTGCTACGCGTGGTTTACAAAATTTGAAAGTGGCGATTTTGACGTGAGAAACGAAGAACGTGGAAGACCACCGAAAAAATTTGCAGGCAGCGAATTGCAAGGTTTGTTGGATGAGGATGACGCTCAAACGCAACAACAACTCGTGGATCAATTAAATGTGACACGACAAGCAGTTTCCATACGTTTAAAAGCCATGGACAAGATTCAGAAGGTGGGAAAATGGGTTCCACATGCATTGACTGAACGACAGCAGGAAAGCCGAAAAACCACTTGCGAAATTCTGCTCGCCAGGTACAAAAGGAAATCATTTCTCCATCGAATTGTGACTGGTGACGAAAAGTGGATCTATGTCGAGAATCCTAAGCGTAAAAGATCATGGGTAACTCCAGGAGAACCGGCGACATCAACTGCAAGACCAAATCGCTATGGACGGAAGACAATGCTTTGTGTTTGGTGGAATCAGAAGGGAGTGATCTATTATGAACTGCTGAAACCTGGCGAAACCGTTAATACCCAACGTTACCGACAACAAATCATCGATTTGCATCAAGCTTTCCGTGATAAACGACCAGAATATGACCAAAGACAACATAAAGTAATTGTGCTTCACGATAATGCACCCTCCCACACAACAAAACCGGTCAAGGAAACGATTGCGACCTTTGGCTGGGAAATCGTTCCGCATGCGGCTTACTCACCAGACTTGGCGCCTTCCGATTTTCACTTACTTGCATCCATGGGACACGCACTTGCTGACCAGCGCTTCACATCTTACGAAAATGGCTTGATGACTGGTTTGCAGCACAAGAGGCACAGTTTTTTTGGTCTCGCATCCACACATTGCCGGAACGATGGCAGAAATGTATCGCTGGCGATTGCCAATACTTCGAATAAAATAGTTCTTAGCATTGTCATCCAATCACTATGTCTTTTCTGTACATAAATTCCGGTTTCATATTTACGCACCTGGTAGTGTACGCTCCAACAACCTCGCACCAGGAGGAGGAAGTCGATGGCCTATACGAGGAGATTCAGAAGATTTTGGATAGTAGCAAATCGCATTACAAAATTGTAATGGGAGACTTCAATTAGAAAGTAGGAACCAAGCAGAGCAGTGACACGAAAGTGGGAAACTTTGGATTTGGCAAAAGAAACAAGAGAGGAGAGAAGTTAGTGGAATTCTCAGAAGCCAACAGACTCTTGATTTCCAATACATTTTTCAAGAAACCGCCCCAGAGGAAGTGGACATGGAAAGGCCCAAATGGGACCAAAAACGAAATAGACTACGTTCTATCAAATCACAGGGCAATTGTGCAAGACGTGTCTGTTCTAAACAGTTTCAAAATCTCGAGTGATCATAGGATGGTGAGATGTAAGCTGAAACTAAATACTAGACTAGAGAGAAAGAAGCTTATCAGAGGAAAACCGTCAGTTTTAGATCTGGAAAATCTTGGAAAACACAGACAGACATTCGAGATAGAATTAAGCAACAGATTCAGCGCCTTGGAAGAGTAGAGGATGAAGAAGACATCGATAGCAGAAATAAAATACTGACTGAGATAATAAGAGAAACAGCCAAGGAGATAGCAGGTACCAGAAAGAAAAAAGAGAGCAAAATCTCAGAAGAAACTAAGCTCTTGATGAAGAAAAGAAGGGAAATGAAAGAAGAGGAAAATTGCATAAAGAGGATTGAGTACATAGAACTAAATAAAACCGTAAGAAAGAAAATAAGAGAGGATGTACGAAGATATAACGAAAATCTTGTTAGAAATACAATCGAGGAAAACAAGAGCCTGAAGAAAGCCAAACAGCAGCTCATGATAGGGAAAAAGCAAATAATTGCAGTTAAGAGACCAGACGGGACCGTAACACGAAATAAGGAAGAAATTATAAACATATTTCAAAATTTCTACACGGAATTGTACTACTCCGAGGAAGAGCTGGGAAATGAAGATTCAGAAGAAATTGATATTAATGTCCCAGACGCAATGAAAGAAGAAGTGGATAAAGTACTTCGAGGGATGAAGAACGGGAAATCACCAGGAGAAGATGGACTCACAGCAGATGTGTTTAAATGGGGAGGTGAAAAGATGAAAGAGGAAGTTGCTAAATTATTCTCGATGTGCTTGAGGAAGAGAGAAATACCCAGAAGTTGGAA
>JAGDQP010011068.1:1369-17372 GCA_022664845.1 Lepisma saccharinum
CGGCAGGGGAATGGGTGTGGATTTTAATACTTAGCATCTAAAGCCGAGTCGTTACGGGTCGAAGTCCAAAGTTACTAGACTGGCAGTCTTACTAGTCTGGTAGGCCATCGGCTCGAAGGTCCCGGATTCGAGTCCCGGCAGGGGCATGGTTGTGGATTTTAATACTTAGCAGCTAAAGACGAATCGTGACGGGCCGAAGTCCAAAGTTACTAAACTACCAGTTTACGGTGATAGGCCACCAGCTCGAAGGTCCCCGGTTCGAGTCCCGGCCGTATGACGTCATTTTCCCCCAAAACTTCATACGTAGTGTTATACAAACATCTCCTAAGTCACCTCAAGCGAAGTACATGGATTATTACGGCCGGCATCTTAAATTTGCGTCACTCTTCAATTATGAGGTCTCGGGTTCGAGTCCCGGGCGTATGACGTCATTTTTTTTCCAAACATTCATACGTAGTGTTATACAAACATCTCCTACGTCACCTCAAGCGAAGTACGTGGATTATTACGGCCGCCATCTTAAATTTGCGTCACTCTTCGATTATGTCATCACTTTTTTCCCACCCAAAATTCATTCGTAGTCTTGTACGAACGTCCACACCACGTCATGGGGTCAACTACCTACCACAGGGGTCAACAACCTACCACGTCAATTCAACCACGTCATGGTTGCTGCTGGAAGGCAGGCAACCCGCAATTTTCTAACGAGTACGACCGTCTTCTACTGCGCTATGTGTTATATTTGAAGCTTGTTTATAAATAAAAATAAGTTAATTAAAACAGTATCTTCAGATAATAAATATTTTGCTTGCAAACTTTTAGTCGGCTCTTCAAGCCTCATGAAAGCTATGTTCGACTACAGATTTGAAGAGATAATCTAAATCTACAAAGTAACATCTAATGCGGTGGTTCTCAACCTTTGTCTGCTCCTGCCACACCACCCTTTGTATTGTGTTCCCGCGGCACACTAATATTTTATATATAAGAAGCAATAATGTGGAAGACTTGGTCACCAATTGTAAGGCGTAAAGAGAACCAACAATTTCCCTGTAAAATAAACATGTTTAGGCTCATGAATAGTTTTCTCCTTTGTTAAAACAAATATTGAGTGAAATTATTGGAATTTCTTTTGCCAGCAAAACCAGAAAATCTCAGAAGTTTCGAAGCAGACGTAGCAAATCTCGCTACACAGTAGTGTGCCGCAGCACACTGGCTGAGAACCACTGACACGGACACCCCCGCTTGAAATTAGCGCCTATTTTGCTATTGCGACTTGCGAGGAACAGTGTTCATGTGTGAGAAAAGAAACACACACAAACAAGCACAAAGAATGAGAGAGAGAGAGAGAGAGAGAGAGAGAGAGGGAGAAGAAGGGAGAGAGAGGAACGAAAATATTGTTTTTCTTTTAGTTGTAGTGAAAACCATCGATTATTGTTTAAGCTTGGTGCTGTGCGTTGTTGAGTCTTCTCGATGATTTCTGTCCAATCACAGTTAAGGAAAATAATCGATTATTATTCTGTCTCGTAAGCAGAGAATGGCATAATTACTAATTTCTGACCAATCTAGTCTCCACAAAGAATTTTAATAAAAACACCGTTAATAGAAAAATATTTATTTTCCAGAATATTTCGCCCCACTCGCTGGAGCTTCCTCAGCTGCGATCTGCACTATCTACAATGACTTAACATATACATTTATATACAAAACAGTGGTTTAACGGTGTTTTTTATTAAAGTATTGAGAAAGTTAAGATGAACACCGTAAATTTTAGGAACTTTATAAAGTCCACAAAAAATCTTGCGAGTATTCTCTGTGGAAAATGACGTAATGAGACATGCCGGACCAATCAACATGATTGAAAATGATCGATTATATTTTGTGGAGAAATATCTCACTGGCAAGCGATGAATAATCGTAGGAATGGAAAATGTCTCGATTCAGAAAAGAAAGGAAAATATCTCACTGCCAACCGATGAATAAGCGCAAGAATGGAAAATGTCTCGATTGAGAAAGGAAAGCTGGGCGGAGTGACCTTGGAGACCTGCGCCGGTCCTTTCTTCTTACTTTGATAGAGCTGGGACTGGGAGCGGGAGAGATGAATTAGTTCCCATGGAATTGTTCGGCTTCCTTGGTCTTTTCTGAAAAAGACAGAGAGGGAGATGTGGGACAAGAGGAGGAGAGGGGAGTTAGTGTTAGTGTGCAAGTTTTCGCAGGGAGAAAACCGTCGCTTTGTAAAATTGAAAGCAACAGAATGTACGGAGACGCTTTGTGACGTCACGAAAGCAAAGGAAAGCATTACACTGAAACCGAATGTATAATCGTTGAAAAACATAATATCTCGAAATATTCAAATAATCGAATTAATCGATTATAACTATTCGATTATGCCCATCATTACAGTCAGTAGTTAATTTCGCGCCAGCGAATACAAACACGACGTGGTTTGACTGCGTATTTGAGATAGAATTTCGTGTGTGTTGTCAAATTTCATCATGGAGACTAATAAGCGAGAGAGAAGCCAAAACTTTGCACCTGAAGAAACGAAGTTATTACTTTCATTGGTTGAAATACATAAAAGTATTCTTGAATGTAGAACAATTGACGAAGGCACTAAGAACTTGAAAAAGGAAGCCTGGCAAAATATATCACAGAAGTTTAACGATTTGTCCAATGGCCCACCAAGAAGTGAGAAAAATCTATGGCATAAGTATCGGAATATGAAAGAGTATGCGAAAAGAGGCACGAAGAAGGGGAACAATATGAAGTTAGGCTTATTTCGAAGAAATGGAAAATCTATTACACAAGTGATGAATACAAAGAATTTAAGAAAAAGAATTCGTAAAATTATTGAAACAACTGAAGAAACTTCCCCCCCTTCTGTTAGTGACAGCGTTAAAGGTAAGGTTTGTATTCTATACTGGAGAGTGTTGTAAGAAAAGGTTAGTATAAGTTTATAGAAAAATACCCCTGTACACGGCTGCTGTTTTCCAAGTTCATAATAGTTTTGGGTTAACTGTAGTAGTTCCGGACCAATTTTTAGAAATTTTCAGGATGAATTGAGGTAATAGTGTGTTTGTGATGAAATGGGAGCTAAATTGTAATGTGGTTGACATTAAAAATGAATAATAATGTTTGTGTAGTGACTTTTTTTTTTGTTTAAGACTCACTGCATGTGATGGCGGAAGCGACTATTTGGCATAGAGTTTACAGTGTGAAGGTTGTATATGACTGACCCGCTCTGTGAAGGACATTAACAATGGAACCCAACATAACCTACAATTACGTAATCTAGAAGCTATTTATTGAGTTTAGAATGCAGACAAACAACCTAACCTTTAGTCCTAAATCATGAGGAGGGCAGACATCTACTCCCTTCCATTACGGTTCCTGTTAAGTGTATGCGGGTAAGGCAGAGTTGAAATTGCGCGTTTGTAATGGTTGTGGCATTGCGTAAACTGCTCGCCTCCCATGAGAACGGGCTTGGGTGCCGGAAGCGTGTAATGTGTGTGTTTTTTGGTTTGGTCTGGCACTACTGCCATACATAGTTTTGTAGTATCTCTCACACACAGTAGGTGCTCTTTGGCTCAGCACATTTTCCTTAGACGCTTTTCATCCGGCACCGATCGAATAGATGCGTTCGGATTTCGGGTGGATTCGAGCGTTTGTTGACCTTTTTAGAGACTTTTTTTTAAGTAACTAAATTTTCCGTTTCATAAGGCAGCCTCTTACACGTAGAACTTCTTTTAAGTATCATTGTACTTTAGTGTAATCTTTTCTGTGGTATTGTCGTTAAAACTATTAACGCTTGGTGATCCGGCATGGCGTTGGGCCCGAACGTGACGGATTAAAGAGTGCCTATTGCATAATAATCAAAAATACGTTTGCTTCTTTGTGCAGTCACGGAAATATGTACTGGTGGAGTCTATCAGTTATTTAGTATATGGACCAGTATTTAGTTTCTATTTACCAAATATTTACGGACTAGATAGGCACCCTTTAGACCAGTGATATACAATTTCCGGAGGAATTGAACGAAAAAAATAGTGATTTTTTAAATAAACTTTTTATGCTACTTTGGAGAAGAACACTTTTTCTACGTTTACGGGGACACTGAAATAGTGATGGGCAGTGGGAATAATCCCAGTGGGAGGAAAAAAAAATGGAATAATGCGGGGATTTTCCCTGGCGTTTCATTTCTTAAGTTTCCTTTCCAAATTCTAAGAATCCAAGACAATTGATTTCCATTAATTATCATTTCTTTCTAGATTTTAAATAATTTGCAGGTTCAAAAGCATTTACAATTTCTGATTCTCGAGATTATTTAAAATGTAGAATGAAACTCAATATATGAAAATAAATTAATGAGTCATTTGATTCCTAAAATAATGAAAGATATTTTAAGAATGTAAAATGAATTCCCGGCAGGAAATTTATATACCAGTTAAAAGCCTGGTATATTCCCAGTTATTATTTATCGTCCCACTGCCCATGACTATCCGCACCTTTCTTAAAGTGTTTATGATATCGAGTCACGCGATATTTCATGCTTATTTTAGTTTCAACACTTGCACAAGACAAAGCACAATTTCTCTTAAAACTAGTTATGTACAGGCCCGGAAAAATGAAATTTTCGAAGAAAATAAGGAAAAGAATGTTTTTTCTTTGCACGATGAAAAAAAAAAACTGGTTCTATTGACAAAATCTGTTTTTCGCTTTTTCATTACAAATATTCACCATTTCGCACCTCTTATGCATTTGTTATTTGGGTTTAGAAACATTCATACATTAAAAAAATGTGCAAAGAATTTTCTATTTACATTAAAAATACAATATATCTCATTAGCGCTCTTGTACACCAGAGAAGTTCCATACACTTAGGTAGCTTTGGCTCAGACCCTGGATACTTAATACTTCAAAATTTGTCAGAAGCAGTCCCGAGTCCCAACAAGGACTTTTTCTTAAATATTTATTTTTAACAAGAATTAGTTTTAAATACTTTATAAATCATCAAATGTCGTCAGATTCCCCTTAAAAAAAAAGTTTTTTAAATTTTACATCAGTACTTAGAACATTAATTTAGAAGTTCAGTCATTGAAATCTTTTTACGTTTGTAGTTTCAATACTTACATTTTTAAAATGTAATGTTTACATAGAAAAAAATAGAATTGGTTCTCAGGATGTTACATTTGTGCGGGAAGGTTCTAGAACGCAGGTCCTCTTGTACTAGTATTGAAGATAAAGAATAATCTTACCCGAATTTGATGAATTTCACTTCTAACAGATGCGTTTACTGAGCTTTATCGATACTTATGATTATAAATGTTAATAGATTCATAATTTTAAATGGCATGAATCACTGATGCAACAGTAGCTGTGTGCTCTCTGTATTCTCAAGTTTTGTTTACATTTACCTCCAGGGCAGTCAAAAGTGTCACTATAGCTATCACTTTAATACTTGAATTGCATATTAAAACGTTAAAGAAAGAAATTAACTATTACAAATGATTTTTATTATTTTTGTAGTTATGTATAGCATTTTGACACATTGTTTATGCATTTAATCAAAGTTGCATTTTTTTGTTTGCTACTTTTGACATGTTGTAGTACTCAACTTCGCCATTGTGATTCAGATGCCATGAAGAACGTTCCGATGTTTTTGTGTTTAAATAAAGTTTTCTATTTTAATGTTTTTTGTTACGTGATAGCAACTTTAATAACTGGATTTATGTTTTAACGTTTTAATTTAGATTACGTAGATTTGTTAAGTGTAAGTTGTAGTGTAGCTACTGTTTTATACCACGTGTATTTCTGTATGGTTTCATAGTAACAGGAACTTTTATTTTTGGGGGGTTAATAAATGCAAATTGGAATGTGTTTTAATTATAATTATGTAGATTTTTTATGTATAATTTGTAATCATGGGCGAATGTATGGGGGTTGGGGGGCTTTGTTTCCCCATTCATTTAAAAATCACTTAAGAGTACCCCGGAATAACTTTCACTTTTAAAGTAATTAACTTCTCAGGGTCTCTCTCCTAAATCCATTAATGATTATAATGCACTGTTTTATATCACGTGTATTTTGGTAAGGTGTATTAGTGGTAGAAAGTTTTGTAATTGGTTCTGTCCTGTATTGTGTTTTATCGCACGTCGATTTGTTTTGCTATTTTGGGGGTGTTCTCATATTTTCCCAAGGGTCGTTTTTATTTAAGTTCTCCTTTTTTTAAATAATTTACCACGGAGAATAATGTATTGTAGGTGTAATATTGAATTAAGTTGTATAAATTGTTAGTTCTCTGCATTCATCTACTACAATTTAACTTAATTGCAGTATTACAGCTGCAATACATTATTCTCCGGTGCAAGTAGTTAAAAAAGAGCACTTTCATAACAAAGGCTCTTGGAGGTGAAGGGGGGTCAATGTTTTAGAACCTTGCCTATTGGTACCGGTACATATAATTCATAATACCATTAAGAATATACATTTAAAAAAAAGTATGGGGAGCACAGTATATTTAATACTGTGATAAAAAAGCTATTTTACTTTCAAATCATAATATAGTAATAAAATCCAATTTTGTTTGTGTTTGTATATAAATTCCAGGAATATTCCCATTTTTGGAAATATTCCTGAAAAGTAAATTCCCGGGATTTTTATATTCTTATTTTCCGTGGCGGTATTAAGGCCTGTTAAACAATTATGACTAACAATAAACAGGGTCATACATGGATAATGATACTAATATTAATAATAAATATAACATATACAAAGATAACGTATCAGCATATTTAAAAAGAGCTTTGCATTCACTCTTATTCTTTATTTCTGTTCTTTTTAATTAACTGTGTTTTTTCATCGTCGAGTGTGTGAAGACTAAGATTTTAATTGGAGCAAGATTTTTTAACGTAGGAACCTTTAATTTCACTATACAACAAATACGTTAGATGTGCTTAGTGAATATTCGTAATGAAAAAACAAAACGATTTCCTGAATAAAACCCGTTTTTTTTTTGCCTGGTGAAAAAATGCCGTTTTTTATTCGAAAATTTATTTCTTCCCAGGACTGTACATCAATTTAGACTAAGCCTGCCACATCTGTTCCTCAGAGCTGAATAAAAAACGGAAAAATTGAACGCTGGAAAAGAACGGATTTTTTTTCAATGTTTGGTGCTACTTTGGAAAAGAACTTTTTTTTTTTTTTTGCTATTTCGGAGTAGCCAACGTTATTTGAACATTAATTAATAGTTAAATGTTAGAATTTGGTACAAATATACGTTTAGAAAAACAAAATCCATAAATGTATATTAAATCGATTCCAACTTGCAGCCAATGTCATACGAACTTACTGCTAGTGAAGTAAAAAAAAAAAAAAAAAAAAAAACGAAAAAATGAACATCGGAAAATAGTGTTCTTTCTCGTGCTACTTTTGGAAATAACGGTTTTTACTTTTACGTCCCTGACAACATTTTATGATCAATGAATTATCTGAAATGTAGGATCACGTTCAAAACATATATGTAGAAAAAATCCGCAATGGGACTGCCTTTAAAAAAAGTTTTGAAGGAATATGTTATTATTCTCGGTCTAAGCCAAAGATGCCTAAGGGCCAGAAGTGAACAACACTTTTTTCTTATGTACAAGGGTGCTAATGAGATATGTTGCGTCCCTAATATAAATTGTATTTTTGGACATTTTTAACGAAAAACATTTAATTTTACTAGGGTGCCAGCGTGGCTCAGGTGGTAGAGCGCTCACCTCTGGTGCTAGCGGTCGTCGGATCAATTCCTGCTCATGCCCTGTGGGGTTTGTGTTGGACAAACACCGTGTACGTGGGTTTCCTCGAGGTTCTCCCGTTTGCTCCCACTTTCTTGATTCCACCAATTCATCGCATTCCTATCCATACGGCCAGACCCATAGCCATTCTATAGGCCTTAAATTCAAATTCAAAACTTAATTTTACTAAACCTAAACAACAAATGCATTAGGTGTGTTAAGTAGTGTTTGTTCGTGATAAAAAAGAAATCGTCAATAAAACCAGTTTTTTTTTTGCCTTTTTGAAATTATTTTTTCCAAAAATTTCCATTTTTCCAATTGGATTATGACTGAATATTCTAATGCAGCGAAAAACTTGTTTTTTGTTTTTGCGCCATCTTAATAACTTTGCTAATCCTAAACTTTTAAAATGTATATTTCACGAAAAGTCAAGAATAAGCGCATTTTATGAAAATTAATGTTTCCTCATTAATATGATAATGAGTTCTGTGAACAGTTTCAGGGCGAAGTAAGGCTGTAGGCTATATGCCCTCTACTAAAACGTTTTTTATAAGTTATTATTTCATAGTACGAGAATATAAACTTCATATTTAAATATGCTTTCGGAATACTTTTGGAGCTCTTTTGTTTAGGAAAACAGTAAGAATGTCACCTTAAATTGATTTCAAAGAACTGGGAGTTATAGAAACGCGTGTCTTGGTTAAGAAACTTGTTTTATGTTACTGTGAATATTATACATGTTATTTAAAATTTTAAACAAATACTATGAGTAAATCTAAAGACAGTTACTGACAAGAGAAGCTCTGCTGTTCATTATCTAGACAGGTTCGGAATGGTCCAGATCGCTAGGCGGCCATCGCCGCCCAGACATGGGCCAAATGAAAATTTAGTAAAGAGGAGGTTGGAAGGAAGAGAAAAAAAAAAATGAAAACGTGTGCGACAACTAATATTATTGTGAACAGTCACGACGGCAATCTGCATACCTGAAGCTCTTTGAGCGTCTCATTAAAATTTTGTTGCGACTCATTCGGTTATACCGTAACTCATGGTTTGATCACGTCGTAATGACAGTCATGATGGAAATACATTACATCGTTTTGTGCTAAAGTTGGAAAGGTTTGCTTTGAAGAATTAAACGAACAGAGGCCAACAGGTCAGACCTCAGTAAACAAAGTTTCTGATCCACCAGAGGAAAGTGATGACATGGAAGTAGTGCCTGCTGAACTGTGGAAATTTGTTCCGTCCGAAATGCATACATCAGTTACAGAAAAAAACTTGCATTTATGAAACATCATCCAGGTCAGCCCAGTGATATCGACACAGATCTTGCATTCAAGGCAAGCAGAACGTATAAACGCTCCCTACCAGATGGCAACACAGTTCCTCGTCAGTGCTTATCATACTGCTTTGAAACCAAGAAAATATACTGCAGTGTCTGCATTCTCTTTGCTTTAGACAGAGAAAGCCCATTCATCTCTGGTGGAGTTGATATTAAGCATAATTACAAACATATTGATAAACATGAATCTTCCAGAATTTGTTTATATATCAAATTCCAGAAATTTTTATATTAGCAGAAAAATTTTCTATAAAATGTTTTTTCCGTAACTCAAATTTTCCCGGTATTTTTTAACACTATTCAGATCTGCTGCATCTTCAGTGCATCATCTGTAAGCTAGTAGGCTTGGGAACTTCTTTAAACTGTTCCGAAGCACGCGACACAGAGCAGCGAGATGCTTCGAAGCACTGTTTCGAAACACGAAGCTTCTGATTCTTCCCAAAGTGGATGAAGCTGTGTTGGCGCACGAATCCACGGCACATCTGCTTCGCTGCTTCTGAAGAGAAGATTTGAAACACTGATTCGTGATCGTTTCGAAACACGATGAATTGAAGGACTATGCTACAGTACGCATTTTTTTAAATAAAGAATTTATGAAGATTGAGTAAGTAGTAGAACTATGTGCTTATTGCGAAAGTAGATAAAGCATGAACATGAATGGATAACTTTCGAGGAAGATACATTTATGTTATTAGCTGCATATAAAAGCATGCACGACGACGCACAGGAATTCTACGAGTGTTGCGAACTCATATCACTTTCCTGGCGGGGGGCAGGTTAAGAAAGTATATAAAAAAATCTATTGCTCTTCTTCCTCCCCTAAAATTTTCTTTATATGCATGTATTTGAAACTGATTGTGCGTGTTTAAAATCACTTCTAACGAGTAGGGAAAAAGGTTTTGATCTGAATAACCAAGATTTCATTTTCGGTTACAAAATGGCACTAACGAAACATTTCTTCATTATTACACACATTCATTTTTTAATTTTTATTTATGACCTTTAGGCATTCAAGGCTTAGGTCAGGATAGTTAAGGGAAAAGGATGAGGGTAGGTGTCGGCCAGGGTGTAAGTTGAACGTACAATCCCGAAATATGCCTGTTGTGACAGGAAAAACCTGTCAGGATGATCGGACGCTGGGATTGAACCCACGACCTCCTAAAAGCTAAGCCAACACCGCTGAGCCACGGCCGCTCGATACACCGACCTGCTATTGAATTTAATGATTTTCCGCTGAAATTATTTATATTACATTCCTATACACATTCAAACGTTACTTATGCAGTGGCATTGGCCTAATGTAGGGGCGAGCACACTTCCGCTGAGTCACCTCTTCATTATACAGGCGTTATTTGAGTATTGTTACTGAGAAATATTAAATTCAACATATTCCCACTCATCCCTCGTGGCCCAGTCGGTAACGTTGCGGATTCCGGATCAGTAATGGGCCGCGGCGATCATCCCTGTGGTTTTCCAGTTTCACAGAATGAATGCCGGGATGGTGCCTCAAAGCTCTGCAAAATATCTAACCCATCTCGGCCTGAGCCAAAGATGACAGAAGGTCATAAGTTAAAATGGACACTTCTTTCGCGGGAGGGATTGAATGTCTTATAAAGAAATTGCTGCACACAAATCGAAAAGCTTACATCAAAATATTTTAACAAGATAAATATAAATTCCCTTGAGAGATTTTAATACAATTTATGCACTTCCTTAGTTCTTTATATACACGCCGTTTGTGGCTGGAAGTTACTCAATAAAATCAAACTGTATCTAAGATCAAAATGAGTGAACCCTAAGATTACTATAGTCAATTCTGATACTGCACAACGTATTGTTTTCGCCCCCCTAATTTTCTGAATCTGGACTCTGAAGAGTACATGCAACCAATTCCTCTGTAATAGAACGGTCAGTTATTTTCTTTTTTCCCTTCAGTGGCTGAGTGAAAAATTGCTACCATATGGTTTTTGTCGTGGACTGTTTGAAACTGGAGAAGAGGCGAAATTCACAAGACAACATAATGTTCCCTCTACCTACGAACCTCACTCCACCCCTCCCCCTCTACCCTAGCTCCAACTATATACTTGGCAGCAAGATATGAACTAAGAAGATGAAACACGACTAAGTGTATCGAAGCATTTCCATCCATAGGACGAAGCAGTGGTTGTGAGTATCGGCTCCGTGCGTCGGTCGCTGCTTCGCAATGACACCCAAAGATTCGGAACACTTAGGTTGTCGTGTTTCGAAGCAATCGGTCAGTTACGTGAGTCGAAACAGAGCTTCGAAACAGTGAAGCAGTAGCCAACTCTATACGCTAGGCCTTTATTGCCGATGAACAAGATAACTTGTGGATCATTTTCCCTCTGATTTTGATGTCACTTCTGCACTTTATAACCACGTTCTTATCGATCAGTTTCACATGTTCATGAAAGTGGTGTGAAAACCTATATGCAGATCTGTAAAAGCAGGGATGTTAAAAGTGATCCACAGGTTATCTTGTTCATCGGCAATAAAGGACTAGCTTACAGTGGATGCACTGAAGTTTGCAGCAGATCTGAACAGTGTTAAAAAATACCGGGAAAATTTGAATGCCGGATTTTTTAAAAAAATTTTCTGCTAGTTTGGAAGCGAGGTTTTTTTTTTACTATTACGGTGTCCCTGACAACATTTTGTGATCAATGAATTAGTTAAAATGCTAGTTGATTTTCAAAACATATTTAAAAAGAAATCCTCAATGGGACTGCGTCTGACAAAGTTTTGAAGCAAAATGTTTTTTGTGCCTGAGCCAAAGATGCCTAAGGGCCAGAAGGTAACAGATCGTTTGTATTATGTACAAGGATGCTAATGAAATACATTGCATTCCTAATATAAATTGAAAGTTTTTGTACATTTTTTAACGTAAAATCATCCAATTGAACGAAACCTTAACAACAAATGCATTCAGTGTGTTAAGTAGTGGATATTGGTGATGAAAAAAAAAAGGGGGGGGGAATATATATCTAAAACAAGTTTTTTTGCCTCGTGGAAAAGAACAACTTTCCTGTTTTTTTTTCTTCAAAATTTTCGGTTTCCTTTCCCGGCCTTTAAAACGGCCTCTAATTTCTAAATAAGACCAAATATTGAAGACGCATGTCGATATGGTTATTCAAAAAACAAAGAACGCAAGGAAATGCATTCTAGATCTCAAGGACGAGGCATCCTCATCACCTCTTTCTCCTAGTCGTTCATCAACAAAAATCATAAATGTGTCTAGCTAAATGTGTCTACACTCGATATTGCAAGTGAACTCAAGGAGGCGGGTATCTTCAGCATAGATTCCACACAAGATGTTTCTGTGTTAGACCAGCTAGCGGTCTGTGTTAGATATCTGGTTAATGGTCGCGTCTGTGTGAGATTACTTAACCTGTCTGTCTGTTGCAAATAAAACAACAGGTGAAGCAGGTACGAAAAGAGCTACAAAAGTTTAACATCAACATGAAGCAAGTTGTTGCGTGTTCATTTGATGGAGCTGCAAACACAAGTGGCCAATATAATGGTCTCCAAGCTTATCTTAAGAAGGATAATGACAGGTTCATTGTTGTGCTCATGCACTGAACTTGGTACGTACAAATTTGACAGAAAGTTGTAAAAGGGCCAAGGATTTTCTGGGTCTCTTGCAGAAGACAGCGCTTTGCATCTCAGAATCGCATAAGCGCATGTTGGTTTGGATTACAGTTGATAAGGAGTCAAGTGAAGGTCATCAACTGTTGCGCAGGCTTTGAAAGATTAACTCAACACGTTGGTGGAGCAAGGACATAGCACTGAACAGTATCTTCGATGACTTAAATATTCCGTTTCAAGATTGTAACAAGTTCTTTACTCTGTTACTCTGCCTCTTCACAATTGCAAATAGTAATCATTTTGCAGCTGATGTGACATTCACAGCAAATACGTTGCTCGAAAACTGATGCAAGTTTGAGAACACTATGATTGCCTTCATTTATGGACTATAATTCGTGAAACTCAATGAATGTTGGTGATACAAAATTTTTTAATAAAGACAGTGTTTTTTCCTCGTGGAAAATACAATTTCCTCGTTCCTTTTTTTTTTCTAAATACGTTCTTTCCCGAATTTTAAATCACTAGTTTCAAGAAACCAGGAAAGCTTAAAATGTTATTACATACAAGGCATATCGTGTGAGCTTAATCTTTTTAGGTAAAATGTTGCAGTGGTCGTAAATATAAATTTCAATTTTCTTTTCTACTTGAGATATGAACAAATATGCATATCTTCCGGTACGAATGCAGTCTATTCAATGTTGTTTCATAAAAGTGAACGTCTGTGCGATTTACTGTTAACGCCCATAAAATTTATTTTATCTATCTGCCTGTGCGGTAATCTGTCCGTTGTATTATGATATATAACGATAGCTTTTGATACAGTGCATCTGATTAGTTTTTTTTCATGGGTGGGATTCAAAGATGGTATTTTTTTATTAAAGCATTTTAAACGCCTAAATATTTGGGCTCTTAATGTGAGTACGCTTAGTATGTAAAAAGTTAGTTTTTTATACATTTGATGTTTTTATTTTGTTTTAGATTCAAAGTTAGATTCTTCAGATAGTCCTTTCGGTAGCAATACGAACAATGAATATAAAAATATGACAGTTGATGTGAAGGTGAGTGGAAACTTTCAGTTGTACTTTGATTTTTCTAAGTATTATATTTTTTATTAATTTCTATATAACATTTGCTATTTGTAGAATTAATTGATGTTGGTGTAAATGAAGAGATTTCGTAATAATCATGGTTCTAAAGTGTAATATTTTAGTCTAAGTAATATTGCTTATTTTACCGTTGAAGAAAGGATTAGCAAGACGTTATAAACACAAATATATATTTCTTGCATTTGACTCTTTTGGTCGAACAGAATTAAACTGTTTTACGTTTTTTCACAAGGAACGTTGCGTGATTCGAATATTGCAATTAACAGAAAAATGACAGTCGCTATGACCGGTAGTCTAACTCGGATCTCCAAGTTTTCGGTTGAGTATTTTATCTCATCCAAACCCAACTGAGACATTCCGGTCATGACGATGAGCAATTTTCTGTGTTAATTTCGATATTAAACTTTGAAGTCTAAATTTTGATTCCAGAATATTGCTATGATAAGGCTATTGCGCCTCAGCTGACGGACGCCTTGTATTTGTTACGATATTGGTATTACAGTATATCAATACTTGTAAATCAAGCGAGCCTAATGTTACGGGATAATATAACAATGTACAAAGTAAATATTCCTTAGTGTGCAGTTTTGAAGGGCTTGGGATCCAGCTGCAGAGAGAACTAAGTGGAGTGACGGAACAAAGTTTCCCTGGCTAGTGGTAGTGCGTGTTGTCCACTCCCACCCGAGCTCTGTTTCAAATATGAACATGCTTCGGATTCATTTTTATATGCTTAGATACGATGTTTCAACTCTGGTAATCAGACAACTATGTTAGAAGTGTCGGGCTTTAATTAAAATTATCTTTTCGCTTTGTTGGTTATGATATGCCCAAAGTGAAAGACTCAATATTTCTAACTTTGATTTTGGTTTTAGAAAACAATCTGAGCGATCAAAATCACTTCATAAACCCTATTCAGTGGCAACAGTAGCGTGTCGCTTCGCCATCGTGTTCGTTAGATGGTTTTGTTACGAAAGAATACTCCTAACATTGAAATTGTTGCACTATAATTATGGCATTAGATATCCGGTAGATGACAATTGATGAAGCTAAATTCTATTCACATTTCAGTTTTATTCTGCTTTAGTTGGCTGTTTGGAACTGAAAAGAGTTTTGTTTAATGTAATAGAATTATCTATGTATACGTCATCGACGAAAAAAAAGTACATTTTCTTGTTTGTCCTTGAAAGCAAAACTGTATTTAATTTACAATTTTCATGGCATGATTATAACTTTTTGGTGAAAATATTAACGAAATTCCGTAAAATATGAGTATATCACATAATAGTAGTATATCAAGAGTTAATTATGGAAAGGGAAGTATTTCTTAGTTCTTTTATGTTTCTTAAACTATATCTTTATGGTGTTATAAATAAACTTGCTCATTTTCTTTTTTAGAAACTTGAACCTACGATTACCTTCGTGGAAGTTCCAGATTGTTCAACTTCATCTCCAAGTTCATTTAACATTGATCAAGGATCACCTGAACTACAATCAGCTGAGACTACAACTGAAAATGAAGAGCCTACGGCAAAAAACATGTTACAGCGTAAGATCTATTCCATATTTATATACAAGGAAGGAATATGCATAATCTCAAATGCCCATGTATTCATATTTTTGTTAAAAGATATTACGTTTGTTTTATTTTTCTGGAGAAAATTTAATCTGCTTGCTCTTAGCCGAGCTAAGGTAGTGTTATAGACCAAGTAGTTAAATTAAACCTTGTTTCGTGCTCTTTAAAAAAGTATTTGGACATGTTTGTCGTGTATTCCGCAGACGTAGAATTCCGCATATTACTTCCTAATTTATACTATTTAATCGTTGGTTGTATCTCTTCATGTGTTTCCATATTTCCATCTCAGGGCAAAACGGGATACAAGCAGATCTGAAACGGGTCACCAGGTAAAGTTTTCAACCGAGTTTAGGATTCAGACCCGCCCTGACCCGGTAGCCCGGAAAACAAATCAGAGTTTTCTATTATTTCCTCCCGTTTGAACAGTTTTTCTTTCAGGGGTGACCAAGACTTGAGATGTTACGCCCCAGAAAACGAAAAGTACGACGCCGAAATTCGTAGTTAATTTTATTTACCATACCGAGTCAAGTCTCGGACCGGCTTGGTGGGTCACCTATGTTCGGGTCAGGCCGTTTTCAGCTCTGGATACAAGATATAATGTATGTGAGTAAGT
>JAGDQP010011068.1:17472-53990 GCA_022664845.1 Lepisma saccharinum
ATATATATATATATATATATATATATATATGTATGTATGTATGTGTGTGTGTGTGTATGTGTGTGTGTGTGTATTGCAAAAAATATATCCTGTTTTGGCAACTTCGGCGTATTAAAAGGATATGAGATCTTCCTAAAAGAAATAGTTTTTAAAACAAAATTGCAAGCAAGGGAAGATTTACTTTAATTTGACCATCTTTTGTATAAGACAAATAATAATCAAATGCCATATCTTTGAGAAAACTGGAAACAACTTCGTAAACTATCGAAAAAATTGTACATCCTGTGTACAATGAGAGTTTTGGTGTTGGGGAAGTAGCTCTACAAGTCGACGTCAGACATAGCTGATATTCCTTTTTTAAAATTATCTTATGGCCTTTAGCCCTCTAAGGCTCAGGCTGGAAAAGATAGGGGAAAGGATGCGAGAAATATTAGGTAGGGTCCAATTTAAAAGTATCATGCAGGAATTTGAGTGGTGTGGCTGATGAAAACCTAGTTAGGATCATAAGGCGGTGGGATTGAGTGTAAGCCCTGCCGAGGGCGAAGCCATTGTTCTACTATTGAGCTACGGGTTCTCGGTAATATTGGAGATGGCAGCATGTAAATTACTTATGTCCAGTTTTTACATATGAACTAAAGAAGACATTCAAAAAGAAGTGAGTTTTACGAGAAGAATGAAAATAATCAACATATATGACCGTGACATTCTAAGAAAGTAAGTTTATGTCAATTCTTAATATGGAAATGGATTAATGCTGTTTATAGATTTACTTATAGAAGTGTTCTGATTGAAAATTTATCTTGTAATTTGTAAGCATATCCTAATAATGAAGGGAATAATTGAAATATCTTACAAATACACATATATGTGTATGTGGACAGATTCAGCGTATGTCATTGACAAGTAGCTTTGAACATTGGAAGATTAACAATTGTTGTAGATATCCAGTATAGTATTGTATTGACATACAAAGTTCCCGGACTAGGGCCATTGGAAGAAAAATAAGAAGGCTGGTATCATTTTATTGTTTGTTTGTTCAAAATAGGTTCCATTTGAAGTAATACACTTCTGAGCACGTATTTCCAACTCTTTCATGGCCTTAAAAACTCTTCTGCGGGAATCCTATTCAGCTGGTCAGTCACAGCTTTTTGAATCTCCTTAATTGTATCGAATTTATCACCCTTTAGTTCTAGCTTTACTTTGGGGAACAGAAAATAATCGTTCGGAGACAGGTCGGGAGAGTAAAGGTGATGGTGCAAGGCTACGATTTACTTTGAGCCAGTAACCGTTTAGTTGTTGATGCACACACTTTTCGTTTTTCCAAGTCTTCAATTAACCTTACCGAAATGTTAGAAATATAAATAAAAAATAAGTGCAGACGCCATTGTTATACCCTGGCATATGGTAACATTCAATAGGTCGGTGGGTGACAATGTAGATGTTTTAAATTCGCAAATACTTTATTTGCAAGAAAAACATGCGTCACTCAATGTCAAAAGTGACAAACATAATTCAAATCCCAGGATGACAGATTCTATAGAGAACTGAGATTGGAGAGGGATACGGTTTTCAATAAATATAGGAAGGAAGTAAATGCTAAATCTGAAACCTGCCAGTAATCTTTCATGATATAAAAAAGGCTCAGAAACAAAGCTATACAGCGGGCAGAAAAAAAAGCAGATTTCGAGAATTTAGTTGATGATCTTAAAGGTGCCAGACAGCTATGGAGGAAACTAAAAAAAATAGGTTTAAGTATAAAGATTGAGGCTGAATATATTTCCTAGTATTGCAATATTTTTAATGAGTTCAACACCCTAGATGTATTGATAAGACGCTGAAACAGGAAACCATTCGAAAACTTGCTAACAATGGTGAAAATAAAAATGATACGTTGTATTTCTCTTGTGTTTCCCCAATAGAGGTACATCAGGCTATAAAAAAGGTAAAAGTTATGCTGTAGGCTCAGATCAATAGAATTTATAAAAGTGATCGTTACACACGTCTTGAATCCATTGGCAATAAGAGTAAATCAGTCCATTCTAACAGCTATATTTCTTTTCGTGTGGAAACAAGCTTATGTTCGGCCAATACCGAATCAAAACATGCCATCAGGACTTACCGGTCCATTAGCATCCTATCTTTCAAAAATACTGGAAATTATTGTACACCAACAACTCACAAAGCACGTAGATCAAAACAAATTCTTCATTGAGGACTATTCAGGCTTTAGGAAAGGTCACAGTACAATCACAGCACTTATCAAAATCACTGATGACATCCGAAAAGCCATCGATAATTTACAAGTAACTATCTTAACCCTTCTAGACTTCAGTAAAGCTTTTCAATCTGTTGATCATGACATCCTTCTCGCTAAATTAGAACACAACTCAGTTCGCCAAACATACAGCCAATGATTAAACTCATACATGGCAGACCGTAAACAGGCTGTTCTATCAAACAGCTATTGCTCAGAGTGGAAGAACATCTCTTTCGGAGTTTCACAAGGATGAATTCTTGGTCCATTATTATTTTCCATGTTCGTTAATGATTTTGAATCTCAGCTCACTGACTGCAATGATCGTGTAGATGCAGATGACGTACAGGCTTATATAACGTCTGAACCTAGTGATTTTGGCAATGCAGTAAGCAAAATCAATACCGATCTTGAAAACATACACATCTGGTCAGTATACAATGATTTGTCTCTAAATCCAAGCGAATCTCAATATATAATAATAGGATCTCCATATATATTAGCAAAAATAAATCACAATTCGTATGTATCAAAAGTTTACATTAGGAACAAGGAAATAAAAGAAGATAAAGTCAAATGTCTCGGTATTATTCTTGACGAAACTCTGTCATAGTCAGAACATGTTAAACTAATATCCAAAAGAGTGCATATGAAAATGCATACACTCAAATCTTTTGAAAAACTCTCTTCCTCAACAAGTTAAAATCACATTGATACAGTCTCTCATATTTCCGATTTTTGATTATTGTGACGTAGTCTATAATGATCTGGCTGTTACTCTAGCAAACAAATTACAAATAATACAAAATAGATGTGTTCGGTTCATATTCAATGATGAAAAATATGGTCATGTATCAAGCAGGTACTCTGCACAGGCATGGCTGAAACTGAAAGAGAGGAGAACGTTTCATCTTCTACTGCAGTCCTACAAGATTGTAACTCTAGGATCTCCTACATACCTGGCGCCTATGCTAGAACCTTACTCAAAATATGAACACCCGTCCGAAAATCAATGCCACCCTGTGAATACTAAAGCACAGATCTCAGACGTATTCTAAATATTTTGTGGTGTTCGGAATCAAGCAGTGGAATAATCATCCTTCGGTAGTTTGCACAGCTAACTCCCGAAGCAGCTTTCGAAATAAGCTTCATAGTCAATTTTTGTCACTTACTCATAGCAGTGTAAAATAATGTTACATTTTTTTAATATTATTATTATTTTCTCCATACTAGTGCTTCAGTTTGTATCTTCGTTTCAAATGCGGTACATTTAATATATTTTGTCTATTTTTGTATTACCTCATTTGTCTTAAACTTGTCGTTATGGGTGTAGGGGTGTGTGTATTTTGGGGCTGGGTTGGAGAGGGTTCTAAATTGGGTCTGTATCGATAAAGTGGGAAGGGAGGTAGATTCATTATAATATGGAAGGGTTTATGTATTACTATTATTATTGTATTCTTGTCGTAGTTGTGAGCTATTGTGTGTGTATTGTGTCTGTATATATGTTTTATCAACTTAGGATTTGTATTTGTGAGTATTTTTCTTCTGATACGTAAATTATGTATCATGGTTAAGTGGAAGACAAGGCTATCAGCCTTAACTTTTGCCCTGTAAAATAAAAGTCTAATAATAATACTAACACCCAATGACGCAACTGCTGCGTCAGCGCTTTAAACCTCAGTAGCTCAGCCCTAATCTTGGTATCAATGTATTCCTGAAGGATCAAGCTTTCCACGGATATGCACTTATGTATGTGGAGTATCACGGCGGAGAGGGGAGGGTGAATCTCGCGTTGTTTTCACCAGTTTTTTAGGGGGCCTTTCCCTTGGGGTGAACTCATAAGAATGGTATGGGAAACGATTTAAGTAGTCCACTACCTCATAATACCCTGTATGTGTACTTCTTGCATATATGGGGGGGGGGGGGGGAGAAGGGACAACGTTGGACAATTTTTTAGTCAATTTTATGTCGTAAATTACAAAGATTTCAGGACGGTTCCATATAAGACAAGATATCTTTTCACTGAATTGGTTTAGAAGCATAATTCTTCTTGCTGTATGTTTTACGAACAATAATGAACAAATGATGTGCATATAAGGTTATACTGTGGTGGTGGGTGAGCGAATAGCAAATTCGAACAATTCTACAAATATTTTTTTTAGAAAGTGCCACATAAAACGAACACGTTACTATTTCCTTGTTATTAAAACGCGAAAATTCTATTTTCTTAGACACACACACTCACAACAATTTCTTGTAGGAAAATATTACTTCCTTTCTACCCCTACATTCTCCCTGACAGACTAATCTAGAAATAGAATACCAGCGAGTGCATCATTGCTTAGTGGAGTTCAAGTGGCTATTGACAAGTGGAAAAGATAAGAGGTTTATTGCTGAGGGCGAAATACGAATGACAAATCTGAATCTTTCAGAAGTTGTGTTCCATAAGCCTTCCAGCGAGGTATCAATCATGATTCTCTGATAATTACGGGAATCACCAGGGCCCCCAACGTGAGAGTCTACCATTTCGTTTAAATTGCTGCCCGGCGTATAAAGGTTAAAATTCATAGTCACGTTTCATAGTCCTCATGCAGTTGTAGGATTGGATTATGGAATCGGAAAATATTGAGATCTGCCTACTCATCACGAAAGAAAAAAAGGTAAATGAAAATGGTGAAGTGCGGTTGCGTTTTAAGTTGAAAGTTCAGGTATTGAAATTTGGAGTAACAAATTTTTAGGGAAGATTTGGTTGGTTCCAAAATAATATAATCTAAATAATTTGAATTTTGTGAAGGAAACTACCATGCGGGATTGCATAAAAAGAGAGATGTAAAGTTTTATTTTTTAATACAAAGTATTTCTTAAAATAATTCTTTGAAGATTAGGAAGATTAAATGAAGTTCATGAATGGGCAGCAGTGTTCATCCAGAACATTAATTATGTCATAGTTCAGAAGAAATAAGTTTCTGTGAGTAAATGTCGAGTTGATCTATTTAACTATTTGTGTGTTACTTTCTAGAAATATGTTCGTCTACACATGGATGTACATAGCGGAAACCGTTTTCCGAACTCAGGTTCGATCTTTAGGACAAAATGTAACTTTACTACACACTATGCATTTGCATATGCATTCAATCGAAATAAGACTTTGTCCTGTTACGTGCCCCATTCCTCTTCTTCCAAAATTGATGGTCGGCAAGAAATATTCCCAGACTTGTCGAACTTATTCATAACTACCTTCTTAGCAGCGTAATTTAAAGGACAACCATGTGAATGCTTCGTATGTCTGTCCAGTTTTATATTCTGGCTACTTGCATAAGTTTAACACAATAATTATATTACACTGTAAGTCACCGCTATACGACCCAATAATGACAGCCTCTCCCAAGTTCTAAAGATTAAAACTTAGGATCTCAATTTTCAAGCAACGATGCGTAATTATTTCTGTCAAAAAGTCTAAATTATTAAGAAATATTATTATTTGAAATCAAACAAATCTCCCCTAAAAGTCACCTATTGCATCGAAATCTAATACCTGAACTTTCAACTTAAAACGCAACCACACTTCATGATTCTCGTTTAACCCTTTTTTTCGTGATGAACAAGCAGATCTCACCTTCAGATTCCATAATCGAATGGTACAAATTGCATGAGGGCGATCAAACGTAAATGTGTTTGGAATATTGTGCACGTTATGTGAACTGAATTCAAACGTGTCTGATTTCTTTCCATTTTCATTCGTAATTATTAATTAATAAGACTGTGGTATTCCCTTATGATTTCTGAAAAAAAAAAAAAAACACTCATTTTGTATTTATTTATCATTTTAGTAACCAAGAACCTTATTCCGTCTCGCTTCCATTAAGCTTTTGTTTTGTGCCTTCAAATTTCAAAAAGTTGATCCCCAGTCGGGACTCAAACGTGGAACACTTAACTCTGTCTCACAACCTGGCATCTGTGACCACTTGACCACTGCGGTCGTCTATTACCCTTTACTGCACTATTTACATGATTATTTATTGCCGTGCAGGGTTGCAATTGGCATTCTCTCTCATTAATAACAAACAAACAACTCGTTGAATGTATGCCAGTTCGGAGAGTAGCAACCACATATTTTTACGATAAATCACTCGGCAAATGGAATCTTATTTGAGGTATCTACTTGGTGCAAACGAATAATTGTAACCTGCTAGAAAGTCGTCAAGATCATTCACATTTCGGCCTAGTTTTACTTTAGAGAATTTCTGGGAATTCCTTACTTACTTTGGAGAATCCCTTGCGAAGCCATCGCACAATTTTGAAATATGCATTTTTGGAAAGAGCAGCTTGGAAGTCTTTGAGGGTACCTTGACTCCGCAGTTCTTCTGTTAATAGTATTGGAAATATCAATCTCTAAAATCAATCTCTAAAGTCCCACGCTTTCCGGAGCCTGTAGCTCCAAAACCAAGGGGAATTCGACAAATTACAAGGACATATTTTCTCTCTATTCTGATGAGACCTTTTTGTTCCTAGAGTTTTGACAATGAACTTTTGTCCACCCTGTTTATAACAATTGTCAAAAACACATTGTCAAAACTCTAGGAGCGAAAAGTTCTCATCACAATTAAAAATAGTAAGTCTGTGTAATTTGTCGAATTTCGCTTAGTTTCGGAGCTATACGTTGCCGAAAGCGTGGGAAAATAAAATTTAGAGCGTGATATTTCAAATACCATTAACAATAGAACTGCGGGAGCAGGGTACCCTCAAATACTTCCAACATGCTCTATCCAAAATGCAGATTTCGAAATTGTGCGATGTCTGCGCACGGGATCCCCAAAGTATCTAAAGGATTCCCAGAAATTCTCTGAAGGTAGCCCGAAATGTGCATGAATTTGACAACTTACCAGCAGGTAACTAATTTGTTTGCGCGACGTCGATGTCTCAAACAGATTCCATTTCATGAGTATTTTTTGCAACGTTTTTGCATAACCTACAGGAAACATATTCTCTGAACTTCAATACCTTCAACGAACTATTGTTTTTTTTTGTTACAAATGAGAGAGAATATCATTCCAAACCTGGTCGGCGATGATTAATCGTGTAAGCAGTGCAGTTTAGGGTAATAAGTGACCGTAGTGGTCAAGTGATCACAGGTGTCAGATCATGAATGACAGCTAGAGTTCCTCGTTTGAGTCTTGGCTGGGAATTAACTTTTTGTAATTTGAAAGCACAAAACAAGAACTTAATGGAAGCGAGATGGAATAAGGTTCTTGGTTACTAAAACGACCCATAAATAGAAAGTCTGTAGGCTTTTTTTCTTTTAGAAATCATAACAAGGGAATGCGGCAGACTTATAAACAATTATGAATAAAAAGGACAGAAATAAGAGTCGTGTGAATTCAGTTGACATAACGTGCACAATATTCCAAATACAATTACGTCTGACCGTCCACTTGCATTTTTACGTTTGTATTTTGGAATCTGAACATGTTGAGATCTGCCTGTTCATTAAAAAAGAAAGAAAAAGGAATGGTTAAATGTGGTTTCATTTCAAGTAGAAAGTTCAAGTATTGACATCTGAAGCAAAACATTTTGAAGGAAGATTCGTGTAGTTCTAAAATAACAGGTTCTAAATAATTTTAATTTTGTAAACCAAAACAACCATGAGTAGTTACAAAAAACTGAAATGAAAAGTTTGTATTCGTTTTATACAGAGTATTACTTAAAATAATTCTTTGAAGATTATGAACTTGAAATGAAGTTGAATAGGTTGCAATGTTCAAACCAAATCGTTAATCATGTCATGGTCCAGAAGAGTAATGGTTTCGTTGAGTAAATGTTGGGATCAGTTACTTAATTGTTCTAAGGGCTAGTTTTTCATTGTTCAGTTATCTTTCGAGTTAGCTAACTGATAGTTAAAGTTAACCTGAACTCTAACTTTAATATCCGTTTTTCAATTGCCCTTTGACTAGTGGTTAATTAACTGGTAGTTAGTGGGAACATAGCAACAGTTGGCAATGGATTTATACTATTTCGCCATCTAAAGATTCGTTCAGGAATTATTAAAACAGAATAGAGAATAGCGCAGTAAATTGTAAACAAAACACGCATCAAATTCGCTAGTTTCTGAAATAAGAAATATGAAGGTTTGATTGCCTTAAGAGCTTTGTGGAATAAAGAAATAAGGTAGTAAACAAACATATGTAAAGAGTTGAATTACTACCTAAAAATACTTGTGTGACGCCAACCTGGTAGCCTTGTGTGTTGGGGCGCTAAACAAGCGACTCGAAGGTCCCGGATTCGAATCCTGGCTGGTGCATGGAACTAAAAATCGCCCATACAAAATAAGGCTTACAAAGATTTTTTAAACGGTTCTAGATCGCTGGCCCGCATATTCTTATACACTCTGGGAAAATAGATAAACTCCAGGTTAGGACCTCCAGCTTCCTCGCTATATGTACGCTCTGTACCTCTTATTCCGTTGCAAATAATTACCACAAATAGTTCTAGAAATACTTACCGGCAACCCAGCAGTCCAGAAAGTGCTAACAAAAACTATATGCCATTATCATTTCGTTAATATGCAGTTCATCAACATATAATAAGCATAGCGCCGTGAGGAGTTATAGCGAAATATCGTGTTATGAATTACATGTATTTTGCCACAAGAAACACGGACAGGATCTGGGGCGAGTGAAGAGGGATTAGATTCGATACTTGTTGTTATATACGATGTACATGGTGTTTTAAAAAAAATGCATGTGCTAGCTCCCCATCTCGCCTAGCAAACTCGCAAGCTATGTAGTCCCTAGCACCTTTCCCTATTTCTCTCTCATTTTACACTTTCATTTCAAAACTGTTACATTTAGGATTTCAACACTTCTAGGTATGTTTGGAGTGTTACATTTCTCGTGTAAATTTTACGTTTTTTTTGTGGTCCATAATGTAAAGCGGAACAGGTATTTCTAAGAACATGAGCGCGATTTCAAGCAATGACCAGCAAGAAGTACTGTGTAATTGGAATTAATGATTTTTTGATAAAGAATTTATAGGCAGAGAACAAATTTCTTCGTTTTTTTTGGCTGTGATTTATTTCGCTCAGTTGCAACTAACAAGGCAATTAATATTTTCAGTTTAGGAGGGTATAGCCAAAATTAATGCTTGAAAACAGTTTTGCAGTTTTGTTCCTATTTACTTTTAATTGTAAAAAAAATTAAAGTTGTACTCGAGAATTTTCGGGGGGTTACACATTGGACGGTATAACAGAATCTCTGTAATTATATACTTAACAGTAATTGGAAAACATACTACAGGTGGTCAGCGAAGTTCATGTACTTCATGAAATTCAATATGAATGTTTTAACGTTTTTTTCTTAGTCGCGGCTAATACTCTCCCAGATGAAAAGGGAAGGGATATGGTATGGTGTAAACTGAGGTAATGTTTAATCATTTTATTATTGTTTTTCATTATCATTTTACGAATATTATGTTTGCTTCATAATCATACGGATGAGCTTAACTTTTTGAACCCCTGCGTCCGCCAGCTATTGATTAATGTGTACATACTACACTACTCATTCCCTTGTAAATAATTCAGGAAGTGGCGTAAAGGAATATTTAATCATCTTGATTCCATTAGCTTTACTATTTGCTGGATAAACTTTACTTAATGGCCACAAAGAGGTGTAAAATTTGCACCACAAATGTAACATTTCCAACGTGAGTGGAATTATACTTGCGTGTTAGGGATGAGCACATGGAGTATATGATAAACGTCATGTACATCATGTATAATGAACAACATTTTGTATGTAACCTAACCTTAAGTAATCGTATTCACTCACTCGACACGTACGTGATTTTTTGTAGAAAGTAGTGTCATTCATAAATCGAAGTATCGCTATTAGTAATCCACCCGCCGCCATGTTTGTGTGTTGACCAACTGGATTGAGTATTTAACAAAATAATAATGACACAGCTTTTCGTGTTGCTGTCACTAGGAGTTTATAGAAGCGTCAGTAATAATTATTAGCAAGTTAACTAATAGTATAGTTTGTACACATGGACCGATGACTTGTGGAAGCTACGGGTCATCAAATAAAGATTATAGTTTTTTATTACCTATTTTCATTCTCATCGTTTGGAGAATATTATGAGTTTGTCTCAAAATCATAGGATATTCTTTACTTTCGGGATCACAGCTTCCGTCAACTACTGATACATGTATACCTTCAACTCCACTCATTCCCTTGTAAATATTCACACACAACATGTAGCAGCTTCTAGCAATCTAAAAAAGCGTTTCTAAATATGTTATTATTATTATTTTGTTAAATACGCACTCGTGTTGATCAACACTGACAAATATGGCGACATGCGCAAGAATACTAAAGATCTACTTAATATTCATACTTCATGTTATGAATGACACATATTTTGCTAGAAAAGTCACGGGCACATGTCGAGTAGCAAAGGCAGTTAAAGTTACCTTAAAATATGTTTTTCGTTATACGTGATGCACCTGCCTGTTAACATTCACTCGATGTTCAATCTCAACTCTAAAGCACCTAAGTTCCAGACATTTTTTTTGGTTTTTCACTTTTGCGTGACTACAACCTTTGATTTTTTTTCGTTTCAATGCTTACACGCACGTTGAAAATATAACATTTCTTTTGTAAATTTTACATTTTTTGGAGCTCCAAAAGTAAAGTTCAACATCACGTTTCAACTCCACACACTTCCATCATTCTTGTAAATTTTACATAAATTTGGGGGAGTGCAAACACAAACTGACTTCGTGCCCCGGCTAGCACAAAACAAAACTTTTGGTACCTCACCTAACTGAATCTGAATAAAAAAAATAAAAAAAGACGATAAATAGTTGAGTAGAAGAACTGTGATGTTCTCTTTATGTGTTCTAATACAACTCTATCATCCTCATCATGGCAAGAGTATGAATCTGAAATCATATGCAACATCTTTCACAGGTGGCAATTGTTAAACTGTTTTGAAACACACAGTTGGCGTGTTAACAGGATGTAGAAGTACGGGTTAATTTAACTACCAATTTGTTCAGCTTAACTGTTGGTTATGCCTTAACTAGACATTCAAAAACCGGTAAATAGCCAGTTAGAGTTTAATTGTTAGTTACTAGCTAGCTTGTTCTTTAACTAGGCAATGAAAAACTAGCCCTAAGTGTCTTTCTAGAAATATGTTCGTCTGCACGTGGATGTACACAGCCGAAACCGTTCCGAACTGAGTTTCTTTACTAAATACAATGCATCTTATACTAGATTTGCATAATGCATTCAATCGAAATAAGGATTTGCCGTAATTGTCCCATTCTTTCCCTTGGAAATTGGATAAACAACAACAAATATTTCCCAGACTTGTTCCGGACTTAGACATAACTCCTTTTTCAGCAATGTAATTTAGAGGATAACTGTGTGAATTCTTTTTTTCTGTTCACTTTCATATTCCGACTACTTCCACGCGTTTAACATGAAACTGCCAATGTTTACACTGTAAAACGCCGCTGTACGACCCAATGACAGCCTCTCCTAAGTTCTAAAGAATAAAACTTAGGATATCTGTTTTGAAGCAATGACATGATAATTTCTTCCAAAAAGTCCAAATTATTTAGAATTTGTTATTTTGGAATCAAACAAATCTTCCTTCAAAATGTCTTACTCCAAACCTGAATACCCGAACTTTCAACTTGAAACGCAACCACATTTCACCATTTTCGTTTTATCTTTTTCTTTCTTTTTTTTCTGTGACGAATGGGCCGATCTCAACATGTTCAGATTCCAAAATCCAAACGTGCAAATGCAAGAAGACGATGAGACGTAAATATGTTTGGAATATTGTGCACGTTATATCAACTGAATTCAAATGTCTCTTATTTCTTTCCTTTTTCATTCATTATTATTAATAAATCTGTGATATTCCCTTGTCATGATTTCTAGAAAAAAAAAACAACCCTAGACTTCGTATTTATGGGTCGTTTTAGTAACCAAGATCCCATTTCGCTTACATTAGGTTTTTGTTTCGTGCTTTCCAATTTCACAAAGTTGATTCCCAGCCAGGACTGGGAATCTGGCACCTTGGACCACTTGACCACTGTGGTAATTTATTTCCCTATACTGCAGTGTTTGCATCCAGGCTTGCAATTACGTTCTCTCTCATTGTTAACGAATAAGTCAATAGTTCATTGAATGTATTGTAGTTCGGAGAATAGCTCTGTTGGTTATGCAAAAACAAAAAAAGACGGGATTTTTTGTTTTACAAAAAAAAAAACATTCGGGAAATGGAATCTGTTTGTGATATGGACTTGGGGCGAACAAATTAATGTTACCTGCTGGTAAGTTGTCAAATTCATACACATTTCCTCTTACTTTTACTTTAGGGAATTTCTGGGAATCCCTTAGTTCTTTTGGGGATTCCTTATGCTACCATCGCACAATTTCGAAATATGCACTTTTGGATATACAGGTTGGAAATCTTTAAGGGTACCTTGCCCCCACAGTTGTACTCTTAATGGTATTTGAGATATCAAGCTCCAAATTTCATTTTCCGACTCTTTCGACAACCTGTAGCTCCGGAACTAAGCGGAATTCTACAAATTACACAGACATATTTTTCCTTATTTTGATCAGAACTTTTCATTCCTAGTTTTTTTGACAATGCACTTTTGTCCACCCTATATATATATATATATATATATATATATATATATATATATATACATATATATATATATATATATATATATATATATATATATATATATATATCACAGCAATATTCGATCCACTACTGGATGAGGCATCTCCCCGGAATGAGGAGTTTTCTACTGCTCCTACGCTGACCAGACGAGTTGGATGAGGGCCGAATCTCTCACTGTGATCGCCACTGTCTTTCATTGACAGCAACTCTCCAATTGTCCTCACGATGCTGTGTCAGCACTGAAATTTTGGACCCCCACCGGGAGTCGAACCCGGGACCGGTCCTACTGAAATCGAGCGCGCTATTTTAAATTTGATAGTATATATGTTTGCAGAGTGCTGTTGTTAATTTTTAAAATATGGATTCGTTGTTGAACACAGAGCTAGTTTTTCCACTTGCAATGAAGAAACAAGAATTAAACGGCATTGCAATGAAATATGCATGAAACAGAAGTGCTTTGGAAGTAGCAGTCCTTTACAGGCTGGTATTCTAACGTTGTTAATTTAAGCGGCTAGAGAAGATTTATAAGTTAAATGGATCTTACATTATATTTCGTCGGCCGTACATTAGTTATCTTTTCCTTTGTAGAGTGTTTGAAATGCACGTACGATACAAAAATCAGCGATTATCATGAAATAAAAATAGTTTTATAGAAATAGAATTCTATAAACACATACTTTGTAATATCACTAAATCGGATATAATATTCGAAAGAGTAAAAACAACAACATTTTAATATGGTCATTTTGTATTTCGGATCTTTCCAAATATCTCTTACTTATGGTGATAAGATCACAATATGATCATGATTCAATTAAAAAAAATGTATGTATTAACGTTGGTAAGGTGTTTTGGGTCCTTGGTGTGGTTATTTATAATATTTGTCGCTTCCGTAAACTATACAAGAATTACAATTACAAGGGACTCCTTTTAGATTAAGTAGCTAATGAGCTACGACAGTTCGAACCTGTTGTCTGGCGGTTATAAGAACAAAGTTAAGACCGTGTACGTAAGATGATTCGAGTTTCTATAGTGTCTACTCATATAAAACATAAAACAAGGAGAAAAATATACAGAACAATTTTTGTACATTCCCTTGTCAGAAACACATACACCTTCGATAAACATTAAATACTGCGCAAAACAGTTTACGTTTTTTATATCAGGGACTGATAAACGCTATAGAAAACTAGCTTGATAGAGTTAAATTGCATGACAGATATAAATAGGGGTTAAGATATTTTTGATATGACTTGTGAAGTAATGGCAAATTATCAAAGCCTTGCTTTTAACTAAACTAAAGGTGCTCCTGAAAATAAAATAATTTTACATGCTACTGTTATAATCCTCTCACCTGCGTGGATCGCAATGTTTATTTCTTTAAGTGCCTATTCGTCTAATATTATGCACTCCTTATATTTTTCCCTAGCAAATAATTATCTTTCTTATAATCTACGACTTGCATATCTGTTCTCTTAAGGCTATCTCTGCATGATCCGAAGTTGTCTTAAAGTCATCAATTCATAAAGCATTTATGTATATTTTCGTTTAAAGCCTTTATCTGTTAGCAGGTAACTTTTTATTCGAAAGTACCAAAATATCAAATACTTCCTTAATTTTCTTAATTTTTAATCTGTCTAAGTGTCTATTTCTAAGTGTCATGTGTTATTATTACAGAAAATTCTTTGAACCCTCTCGACAATATTGATCAGCAGGAAGATCTTGCGGATAGTAAAGTCAGCAACTTTAATCCTTTAAGTGAAGCAAAATATGAATTAGTCAAACTGCAGCTAAATATTTTGAGGGAGGAAGCCGCGAAGAAAGAACAAAGAGAAAGCGAAACACACAGAGCACGGCTTGAAAGAGAGGCAAGAAAGTGGCAATTGGAAGAACAAAGAGATGCAGAGAAACACCAGATTAAAATGGAAATAATGAAATTAGAAAATAAACTAAAAGAAAGAGAATTGAATCAGTTTAATTGTGCATGTATCAGCCGTCGAAATAGATCTTTTTTGTTATCAATTGATAACACCTATTACGTTGTATTCGAATTCTAATTACGGGTGATTTTATATATAGTCCTAAGTCTTTGAATTTCTTTAAATTTTGCTAATGAAATTGTTCATGATACTTTTTATTTCAGAGTGTGATACATAATTTGCTGCTGTTAGTACACTGAGGGAATCTTCATTTATTTCTTACTCGTTTGTTTTCGTATACAATAAGTAGAAGAACATTTATGTTTTATTAAGCTAAAATGTTTAATGTTACTGCAAAGAAATATCATAGTTCTTGTAGGGAATATATAAATAATAAATTGTGAAATATGAATAACTCAGATATAGTGTTCTGGAAGTGTGTTTTCCGCACAGCCATGTTAATAAATTAAATAGAGTTTTAAATATATCTGACAAAGTAAGTAATCCAAAGCTGAACAGATATACGAATCTAATGATTATTTAAAATTTGGAAAGTTATATAAATATGTCAAATAAGGAAAAACCCAGCTGTCTGACAAGGCTAATTTACTTTAGTAACACGAAAAGAAACTAAAGCGTAAAAAGTTCGACTGTACATCAACTCCTTGTTAAAACTGCAATATAAAATTAAACATATAAATTGTGTAAGCAAACATGAAAGGAGATAGTATTTTACGTTCCCCCAGTCAGAGGTCAGTACTAATTAAAAATTCATATTTCTTCCCCTAGTTCTGCCCTTTCCTCGGGCGGGCGTACTTGTCATTCTTTTATCAAACATAATGAGCCAAGGTGTCACAAACAGCTGTTATCAGATAATTTGTGGAAAATCCTTCTTGTAAATAGCTTCTCCCAAAAATAAGTCTCTCACTAGATATGCGTAAATAAATTAGCCAAGAAAACGAAACAAAAAGCAACGGAAGTAAACAATAATTGTTTGTTCAAAATTCAATAAATAGCTTTATGAAGCTCACAACTATAAAAAATAAACTAAAAATTGAATTAAAATAAATAATAAGGCTATTAAGGAATCTACTGTTAAGAATTGCCGGTTAATGCCCTTAGGTTTCCCCAGATCTTTTGTTTAAGCCGGTATAGTGTGCTAGCCCGAGGCGAGTCCAGCGCTAGCTTAAGCAAGAAAAGTGAACATTTAATTAGTACTAATCACTGATTAGTGAAAAATAAAAGACCATCTCCTTTCTTGTTTGCTTACATGTTTAGTTGTAGAGTACAGCCTGAAGAAGGAGGTGGTATACTTCCAAAACTATTACGCTTTACTTTCTTTTGTTATAAGGGTGTAATCAGACTTGTGAAAAATCTGATTTTCATTTTTTCAAGATAGATATCAAATATTACCGTATTATCAAATACATCAAATGTTGAGGAAAAGCAAAATTAGGGTTAGAAATGAACTGTGAATATTTTGTAAGCTTAAAACAAGATTGTAGTGGAAGTTCCATAAATAGAATGTTAACGTGTCTATTACAACGTATCAGTAAGGAAATATATAAAATGCTAACTGTGATCATAAGCTAATTTCTTGGTTTGAAACATGTGTTTCTGCCAATCCTCATATCTACAAATGTTTGAAACACTACAAACTGCTTTTTGTATCGACAATATGTCTCATTACTATTGAAACGTTATTAAATTTTAACTTGAGGATGACAGTAGGACAATCAACGTTAAATTTCCAATTTATTCAATGAAAATATAAAAATTTGAGTTCTAAATCAGTAAACAAAATAACTCGCTGCATGTGTGTTTCTGTATTCTTAGTGAATATAGAATATCTTATTACTGAATCCAACGAACATTTTCTAATTGATGTAAGTGTGAATTCCGATTTTCAAATATTAAAAATATTTAGCAAATTAATTCTGCTCAGCATGCTTTGTATCATGGAGTTTTCATTTCAAGTTAGAGATGTTCAGGCTCTTTTCTCATCTTCAAAGTAGCATGCAAAATAAGCAAACTAGAAGAATTACTGCCCTATGGAAACCGTTAATAATGTCCAAAGTTGAAATGGAGGCAACTTCCGATTTTTTTCTGTACATCAAGCCTCTGTAGGTACATATACAATTGCTATTAAAGAGTGAAAAGTAAGTGACTGGACCGGGGACCGAACCCGGAACCTTTCGGTTACTGTCCCAATGCGCTACCAGCTACGCCACCCTGTCGACCCGCTTCCCAATCACGCATCTTCCACTTTTGATGTCGATGTTCTCTTGCGAAAATGATTCCCGGTCCAGTCATATACTTTTCACTCTTTAACCCTTAGATACACTTCTGAAGAATTCACCGTTATTACACTTTCAGGGGCATTTTTACCCACATATATTTAATAAGGAAATAGCCTAGAAAGATAAACTATTTGGTACGCTTTATATATTGTTGCTTTGATGGGCTGTTCGTAGTGCATGTAACGTGTAATTATGAAGCCAGGGTTTAATTTCATTTCGAAACCTAGTGGTTCGGAACCCACTTAAAACTTGGCCACGCATTTACGTCACATGAAGATGAGTTAAATTGTTAGATAACACAGCATAGTAATATTGCAAGATAGATTTTATTTCATTTGATAAGAAAATGTCAAACAAACGCTATATCACTATTATTATCATAAATATTTCAGCAAAAGAAGCAAAATATGGTATTAGTGTAGGACTATTAGTAAAACCTATACCAGAATTGTATGATAAGGAGTCCTACGGTTTACATTCCCCATACAGTTTGAAGCAAAAGATGTCTTTTTGTCCCTTCAATATACACAAAATATTATTTATAATTTTTATGGATAAAACCGCTCAAATAGAATCGCTACACATTTCTTTTAGTTTTGATACACGTTACACACAGTCTTCACACAATGTAACAGTATGTGTTGTACAAATGTACTTGCTGCAACAATAACACGATGTTGAAGTTTTTATGTCCTTAGAATATTGACAAACCGAACACCTCTTTCTCTTTCCATCAACAACAGTCGTTCTTTGTGCTTGTTTCATGTTGATGCCACATCTCGTAATAGCATCTATCACAGTTCTCTGCAAATTCGGAATACAGGCTCGCCTTTTCATCAAAGGCTTAATCATTTCATCGGAAATATCTTTTAGAAACAACCTGCGACGGTCTGTGTTGTTTGGTTTGACACCAGGACATTTTGTTATATACAAAACGTAAGCATTCACAGCTGCTACATCCAACATGTTCCAGAAAAATGCCAGTTGCCAACGCTTTGTTTATCTCTTGGTTGTATAAGTTCTTATTAGTTCATCCATTAGATCAACACCACCTTTTGTGTTGTTGTAAAAGGTGATTATTTCCAGCTTTCCTTTTTCACTTTCCGGATCTATTTTAGCACTATTGTGCATCGAAGAAAGTAGAACAACACTTTTATTTTTTTTTAGGAACGTAACTCACCATTGTCAGTTGAGGAAGAAACGCAAACTGGGAAGAGTTCTTTGCACGGGACTTATGAGCTAGCATTATGGTTGGCACTTCCCGTCTGTGTTTCCGGACTGTGCTTACTAACGTTGTTTCTTATGCAACAGCTCTTTAGCTAGAGGTAAACTGGTAAATTAATTATCAGTGGTTATATTTCGACCAGGATAGCCATTCAAAATTGTACTTAGTCCCATGACAATATTTAGGGACAAATTAGTATTTCTAGGACCACCAGGCGTCTTACCAGTATACACAATACCCTTGTATGCATAACCCGAATGAGAATCACAAATCCAAAAGATCTTTATACCGTATTTCTTTGGTTTCTGAGGCATGTATTGGATAAATACACACCTACCTTTGTAAGGTACTAGCTGTTCATCTACGGTAAGAAATAAATTCGGCTCCATAGCCCTTGTACAGTTCTGTATAAACATATTCCAAACAGCTAATAGGTGCAAGGTGGTCAGTTTGAAGTCGTACAGCCCTTGTACGTTTGTCATCAAAGCGAATCATACGGAGAATATTCAAGAAGCGGTTGATAGACATGGTGCCTCTGATACTGGGGTTTGATCGAGAATTTAAAAATAATTCTGATAGGAACATCTCAACGTTTTTCAACGCCAGCAAGTAAAAGCAAACCTAAGAAGACGGTCAATTCAGTGGTATCGACTTCCTTCCAAGTGGTTCGTTTTTCTTCAGCAATCCTCTTGCCTTCCAAATTAGTACAAAGACGAATTTCTTCCAAAAGATCAGGACTAAGGAAAACGTCAAGAGCACTTTTCGGTGTAGTCACAGTAATATTACTAGCTGGACCGGGAAGTTTTCTTACGATATTACAAGTACGGGTCTGGGAAACTTTAGGAGGGTGCTTGCTCCAAACAGTTCCATCCCTTTGATTTCTTACGGTTCGCAAAGCGAGTGGCGAGAGGAATATCGTCATCACTTTCATTTTCACTCAAATCTTCACTGCTTGCGGTTATGGCTGATGAATAAGAATTAGTCTTCCACGTCTGCACATAGCTCAGATTCTTCTTCAGGTTCAGATTCATCTTCACTTTCTTCTAAAAGTAACTCGTCTAATATTTCCTCTTCTGTTAAAGCACTCATTATGACTTTATTTATAAAACTATAAACACGATCGATAGACCACGAGGAAGTATACACAGATAATATGGAAGCACAGTAGAACAACCACTATATATCTCTTCTTTGTTTCTTCTTCTTTTGCTGCTGTTCATCACCAATTCATCATTTAGACTTTGCCGCAACCAGAGTGAACAAATGATACGTGAAAAATGAAGATTATATTCTAGCGTTGGACATAGACCTCAAGAAGTGAAAGAGTCAAAAACCTATTATAGTGTAAAAATGGAGAGTTCGTTAAATATCATGTGACACAGAAAAATATATACACAAAATTAATATTTCACAGCAGTATCTACAAATAGAAATTATGATAGGAGATGTCAGAAGGGAACAGCTTTATAGCACGTGGATATAGCACAAAAAAACTTTAATGAAATAATTCCAGGGTCAATTTGACCCTGGTAGTGTATCTAAGGGTTAATATCAACGTTAATAATGCATTTGTGTTAGTAACTTGTGGCATGGAGGTCGAATAGACTGTAAGGTTAGACAAACTATGTGTCATATTAGTTGAACTTATGGCTATTTCTAACATACGCTGTAAACATTTTATTGGAATAAATTTTTAGTTGAATTTTTTCCACTGTCTGTATGGTATATACATACTCGTACTACGTTTTGAAAGTGTACTTGTGCTATCTTAGGTTGTGAAATTTGTAAATTGTGTGGCGGTATTTGAACTTCTGTTTTTTAGATATTCATACATACCTCAAGAGGTGATTCCTCACGTCCAAACGAGACGGAAGTTTCTTTGGTAATTTTACGAAATGTGCAGTTTCGGAACTACAGGCTGCCGAAAGCGTGGGAAAATGAATTTTAGAGCTTCATATTTTAACACTACGAAACATAGCTGATGCGGCAGAGTACCGTTAAAGACTTTAAATCTGCATTATCCAAAGTGCACATTTCAAAACTGTCCAATGGAATTTCCCAAGTGATTTCCCGAAGGAATTAGGGGATTCTCGGGAATTCTCTGAAATAAAGTTGGGTCAGAATGAGAATCAATGCGACGGTATTGCGCCAACCAACAGAGAATTCATTTTTGCCAATTCGATATCAATGTATTCCATAAACCGGATGATTTTCAAAATGTAATGCGTGATTGTATAACAATCGGGATTAAGAATTGCATAATTTCAACATAGTTTTTTTTATTTGTCATTAAAGAGATTGAGTATTCGATGCTACAGATGATGTATACCATCTTCACTCAGAGAAAGTCGTTTAATTCATACTTATATCAACCTATGTCTACTTGAAATATATTTCGGAATGCTTTAGTTTCTTTGGGGAATCCCTTGCATGCCTATTGCGGAATTCTGAATTTTGCATTTTCTAATATAGGAGTTATAAAATCTTTGTCGGTGCCATCCTCCATCATCTCCACTACTCGTGGTGTTTGAAATGTGAAACTCTAAAAATTCATTTTCCAACGCTTTCGGCAGCCTGTACGTCCGAAATTATAAACATTTCAAAACAATTTTTTAAGCACGTTTCGTCTTGTGATGTGAGGAATAACCCCTGAAGTTCTTCGGCGTAATTTTCGAACACACTGTGTACATTAATTCGAAACTGAGTTGGTTCATTGAATCTGACATTAGTGTAGTGAAAGAGAAAAATCAAAGAAGCTAGGCTTTCATTTGCGCCTACCAAGATATCTGTTAAAAACCCATTCCTTTTGCCACTGATTGTGCAGGATATAAAGATATTACCACTTTGATACTCCCCTAACAGCACAGAACTTCCATATCACGACTAGTACTTCCAACTTTGCCCATGGACATTAAATTTAGGCACAGAATATGAAATTCCCGAAAACGGACTTGGTGGACGTCTTAAATATTGGATGCCTTGCAGACAGACATTATAAACGTTAATTTGATAACCATAAAATTACATGGACGTTCATACAAACAACATTGCTGGGGGCCCGAAGAGGAAGATTGTGGAAGTCCATTTCATATACAAGAGATCCATGTCCATGTAAAATACATTGTATTCGTTCAGTGGGTGTATAGAAATTGAGCTTCATTCTGGAACAGAAAATGTACTTGCCGCGAAACTATAATTTTAGTAAGAATTCCCTTCGAAGTCTGCAAACACGATTGGGCTATATTGAAATTTCAAGGATAAGTTCCTATAGGGTTCTCAACATTCAGAGTTCCTGCATGCAAAGAGTCTCTTTGGGTAGGAAATAGCCAGGAGCTGACGTAATGTGCGACAAATTCTACAAAATCTTAATGTCCATTCGACGTCCATATGACATCTTTTAGGCTTCATACATATTATTTCAATATGGACGGAAATTAAAAGTTCGCTGTGATGTCCATTGGACGTAGATGTCATGCTGATATGATAATGGTTTATAAGTTCGCTGTGATGTCCACTGCACTTGCTTTGAACATCCATTCTGTTACAAATGGACATCTATTGATTTTCCATGCGCTGTCGGGGTTCTCTTCGCACGATGATTGAGATACATGTTACACCAGCTCCGCTTAAATGTTGTATCTCTGCACCGAAAGCCTTATGTTAAGTGACATCGAACCATTTAAGAAATTATCGTTAAGATTTCAACATTACCTATTTATGTTTATGTATATTTAAAAAAAATGTTCACTAAATTATTCATTTGAATGAAGTCCTGCGATGTGCGTTTATTTCTACTTTACAAATAAACAGATTTTTAGGACATCAAATAAACAGATTTTTAGGACGTCACAATGTGCGTCACATGGACATTATTTTATGAACGCACAGAAGTTGTCCAAAATTGTTTCATATTGGCATCCATTGTCTGGATGTACAAAAATGGTCCTTAAAGCCCTTGTCGTATGTGATCATCCACGACCACTGGGCGTTATCGATGTTAATTTTATAACTATATAATTTGCGATGTGCGCAACAAGTTCAGTATGTCTACGGATACAAAAATGAACTAACAGGATATGGACGTTCAGTGCTGTTAGGGGTATTATCTTAGTTTTAATAAGATGGTGTGTATAGGATTCTATTCTATATTACCTATCTTTCTCGAAGCAGGTTGCAATTACTGCTAATATTTCAAATACCACGCTAAGTTTTGTCCAAATATCCGTTTTTTTATTCGTCTTGCCTTTCTGGTATTAGCTACAAAAGTGGAACCAAGAGTCATTTTTAACAACGTCAGCTGCCACTACTGCCAAGGACTCTATACTGAAATTCTAAGGCACATTTGAAATGATTCTTGCTAGAATTATTTGTACGAAAACTGTCCTGCCCACTTTTAGATACTGAGCACATTATTCATTCTTAAATGTTCCAGACACATTCAAGATTCTTATGTAACACTCGTAACTCGCGAACAAGTAATTCATTTTTGCCCTCTTTTTGTCTAAAAACGAGGCATAAGGACCATTTTGAAACAGCTTTCTAGATTCGTCAGTAATGAAACCAATTTTCATCATTCTAGACGAAATTCACAAGAACACAGACAGATATACTGCGATTGTGTGTGATCGGTAGACATCATTGTATAGTGTCGTTTTTCGTCAGTCATTGTGCAGTATGCTTTGTTCAGATTCCATAATTTAGTTTGAAATATTGTTAGTTAAAACTTTATTCAGCCGAATAGTTCTATAAACTTTTTTTTCTTTGGATGGCTCTTTGATAAACCGTAGACTCCAGGACCTCATTGAAGCCGAAAATGCTGAAAAGCAACTATGTGTGGGACATCTCGCTAAGTACTCTACAACCTGTTGGGCAAACCCGATTTTTATTTCGGTGTCATGAAGAATTTGTATACATCATTGTGCTTTTGGCATTATGAATGATAATCCAAAAGTAAGCCTTTCCAATTACTATTAACAATCATATTCAAACTGAAATGCCAAGTGTTAGCCGCGAAAATCATAACGTCATGATGATGGAGATGTTTCTTTAAAGATTCCCCTCACTCAAAGTTAACGTTGTGTAGATGACTTTCAAATCAATTTGGCGATCAAACCAATTTCTTAGAAACGTTTCTTTCGGTAGTTTATTTCATCTTGCAAAAGCTTTTTTGTGCTGTTTTGATGATGGAGAAATAGAGTTTCTGTTTTGATCTTCAGTGCTCGCGAGATCTAGAATAACAGTTTATCCAAATTTGCATGGTCATTTTTTTTCTTCATTAGATAATTCCACTTGCACAGATGATCCTAGTAGTAACACACTCCCATCAGGTGTGTCCCCTGAATCATCCCTTTCTCTGGCGAAACAACAAAATACAGATCACCTTGCACCTTTTTGGGTTACAAGTGTTTAAGATAGATATTTTCCATTCTACTTAAAATATCAAATCAATTCAATTCGGCACCAAAAACGTCTAGCTATGATTTCCTATTCATTTATAGACAGAACGTGAGACTATTACTGCATAGTATATCATTCAACAAGTTTCTAGACAATCAGTTGTGATAAGGTGAAAAAAAAAAAATAAGTAGAAATAATCAGCAGAACCAGGAAGCCATGCATATTTGAAAACCTTATCAGAAATCGTAAACAGGAATTGAAGAAATTATGTTATTTATGTTCGCAGGAAATAAAACTTGTAAAAATTCGCAGTTGGAATTGTATTGTCGAAAAACTTTTGTATCGTGTAATTTGCTGATTGCGATCGGATTTACTCTCCATTTGCAGACAAGAAGATAATATATAATTTGTGATTGTTACTAATGACGTCATCTCGACAAGTTATGGAGTAAGTGTTGTCGGTTTTGCAAATCACACTGGAAGTACTAACCAATGCATCTATCTAATTTGTATGTTTGATTTACGAATGCAGCTTAGACAATATTTTTATGCATGTCCTATTAAACCACTTTATTTCTTGACAAATAATAATTTTATGTTGCGGCGGAAATCTATTCGGCCCTTCCTCAATCATAAACATTGCTTAAATAGATGTATCGGGCACTACTACGTATGCGATTTTGTAAGTCAGCATTGCGTGTGTCATTATGTGTTGGTCAATAAAGTTATTGTGCCTATGCGGCCATAATTTTCTAGCTCCGAAACTACGCATAATTTTTAAGATCTTCGAAGGATTCTTTCTTGATTAGACGTAAATAATTATCTCCCAAAGTTTGTGCCATTATTTCGTGGACACCCTGTATCTTAATGCCAATATTAATCTAGAGTGCTTTCTCCAAGATCAAGTTCAAACTCTCAAAAACTCAACATTTTCTTATTTCTTAATATCGTAATGACGTAGACTTGAGTGATTTACAACGTAGACCCGAGCGATCTACCACGTAATGATTTTTAGATTGGTTATTAATAGATTGTAGGTAGAGCCTTTTGACTATCGGGATTGTAATTTTTGTAGATTAATAAGTATATAAATAGTTTGATTTTTTAACTGATACCTTCTATTATAAAAGTTTCATTATATAAGATAATATAACAATACAGTTTATTAAAGTGGTGTTCGGAATCTAGGCTATATTGAGATATTAAGTTGATTACTTTTTTATTTTGATGATTTTGATTTAGTTTAGTTTGGCAAGGAGTATAGCTATAGATTGGATTTGATTTTAGATTAAGTTGGTAGCAGAGTTGGGATTCTGACTACATATTAAGTCAGAGGGAAAAGAAAGAGGGGATATTTTTTTTTGGATTGAAGTGAAGTGATAATTTTTAGGTGTTTGGTCGGCCTTTTATAGCATTTTTTGTAGGCGTGACTTTAGTAATTCCAAATTTTTTTACTTGGAGTCTGTGTTTTTTGCTACACTTTTTTGTTTAAGTAAACACTATTTTTTGTGTTTACATTGTGTGTTTTATTGGCACACATCCCATTACAATATATATTAACACGAAGGTGCATAGCAATGAACATACATCATCAACAAAAGGAAATGCCTTTTAGTTGCAGTAATATTTTGCTCTCGTGAAACGTTTAAAAACTTGCGCTTACGACAGAATAGAATGAATACCATGTTCAATTCTTCCTTTGCCCTACTCTCTACAAGAGTGCCACCACTGTACTCATTCATCCCTCCTAATACACATTTTCTACGTCATTCTATTTTCTCGCGACAGGTACTTCCTCACTTGTTTATTCTACTGTTAGCAATCAGACATAATTTGCTGAATCAGTATCAAGGACAGATCAGCATATTTTAAGTACACAAAGAAGTAAAACAACTGAGCTGTGAGTCAAACATAATGATAACTGACCTAACTTAAGACCTTCCCTCAAATCAATCGGTTGACAGATTAGTAAATGAGGACATTGCCAGAAGAAGGGCACGTATTAAAAATGGATTTCCTTTTAACAGCTGGTAAAGATTTAGGTTGAATGTTACCAAGAAGTTTTTGAAATAATGTTTGTCGTTGACACCAGTATAAAGAGCATAGAATAAGGTTTGAAAACTGTTAACTATCCTGATAAATTCAAAGTTTGCATGAAAATATATGGAAAATTGTGTATATATGTTATGTGCCCTTCTTCCGGCAGTCAAAGATTTCATAGTGCTTAAGTTAAAGAAAGAAAGCACAAACAATTCTAAGCACAGTATGTAATACAAAAGAACATGAAAAATGGCAATAACAATAGTTTTGTTAAATTACCTCAGCAAATATTTCTTCTAATCTCTCTGTTGTTGAGATTGGATAAAAAATCAATCTGCAATAACTATTATGTCGCACACAAAAAGAACACATTACCCATCACACAACCTAAACGGCTGCAGCTAAAAAACTGAAATTTGGTATGACGGTACATCATCATTTATAGATTAATAAAATATTACAAAATGTTGAAAAAGTCGCCACCTTGGATCCAAAATGGCCGCCAAAATGAATTGTTTATATAATACACAACCTAAGCGGCTGGGGATAGCAAAACGAAATTTGGTATGACGGTACATCATCACAAGTAAGTTACGAAAATATTACAAAATGTCTTCAAAGATCTTGGATCCAAAATGGTGGACCCCAAAAATTCGTTTTCAACACCTTTTGAGCTAGAGATACGAAATTTTGCATACATGTGTATTATCAAGAGGAGATTAGGAAAATATTACATTTGGATAAAATCGCCATCTTGGATTCAAAATGGCCGCCAAAATCATATACAATTACTCTTAGTCTACAAGTTTGAAGAAGAAAAAAGTCCACTCGAAACGAGGATAGCAAAGGCACATAGTGGTATTTAGGTGCAGTCAGGCAAACTTTTTTTTGGTGTTCTCCACACATTGCCTTTCCACATTCGCAGTAAGTAATGGTCATCCTTTTTTCTTTACATCACAAAAGGCAGAGTATTTTCGTGCGCCTCTTTGCTCAGGTGTTGGTGGTGCCTCCTGTAATTTTCTGTAGTCTCCAACGACCTTCGCAACTGTTAACCTCAAGTCTCGACTCAGTGTCCTTTCCCTCAGTCTTGCTTATTGCCACGGCCTTGTTAAATGTTTGTGCAGGTCTATGCAGAATTCTTGCCTTGCCATTGGTTTGGAATTCACTTAATTCATCCTGCAATAGTTGTGAAGATACATATCCATTCACCAGAGAGATTATGTTTACCATGCGATAGAAGAAACAGAGAGGCCATCTTTCCGTCTTACGACCACAGTTTGTTTTGACACATTTAGATCACCTGCTTTCCTGTCCGATCGTTAAGAGTGGCGGCGTCATGCATTGTGCTCAATACGCACATCATCTTCAAAAAAAAAAAAAAAAAAAAAAACTTTGGTAAACTTTATTTTTATATGGGCCAGTTTAGTAACTTTGGACTGCGGCCCGTCACGATTTGCCTTTAGCTGTTAAGTGTTAAAATCCACACCCATGCTCCTGCCGGGACTCGAACCCGGGACCGTTGAGTCGATAGCCTACCGCCGCAGACCGCTCGACCACCCGGCCGGCACCATCTTCTTCGAGTTTGGTTGGTAGGAGAATGCTGTTACGTCTATATAAATCCTGCATGCCGATTCTGAAATTTCTTTTCCGTAAATTCTTCTGGAAATTCTGGTTTGATTTTCTTCCCAATTTCTTCACAGTTGTTGTCCAAAACATTTGGCATTATTTTAGTCCTCGAATTACCTGACATCACACAGAAATTTATCCGAAGGGTCCTAAAACATTCAACAAAAACACCCGTTAAAGATAGCGAAACGTCAGATTTACGTGTTTGGAAAAGGCAATTAAAGGTAGCGACACGTCAAACTGACGTGTAAGTCCTAGAAAAAGGAATCCACCCAGAACAAAGAAACGCAGAGTCCACCTATACCCGAACCGGATTAATCGGCAACTGACACGAGCAAGCACTACTGACGTGGCAAGCGTTTGGAAGGAAGGGGAGGTGAGGGTGAGACTACTAATCTCTCCTTACACGTAAATTTTACGTACGCTACCTTTCCATGGTTAAAGAATGTAAATGAAAATCGGTACGTTTATTTATTGGATAATCATAGTTTCACAATGCCATATGGTGTCAGGTAACATTAGCATCGCTACATTAGTAGCATTGTCACAACCCTTGTTGATTTTGGTGTAAATTATGGCCGGTCAAGATAATTAGCGGGATTTGAGCGGACGTTGGCCATTCATTCCGTGGCATCGGGAGGTTCTGTTTACTCTGGATGTATGTTACCAAGCATGATAACTCAACACAGAGTATCATATCCCCTTTCTGAGAGATAATCCTACTTTGATATGGATAGAAATTACTGGTAGAGAAATAAGCTGTTTTTTTAACTGGAAATGTATACAATGTGTACCCACGTGCGCGGGAATAAAGGGAGTTATGCAGTGTTTATCACATGCACTTAAAAATGCTCTTTGTATTCAGTGTAACGCGAACTGAAAGGCATCCTTATGATTTCTATGATTACTCGTGCAATGTGTGTCGCAAATGCCGTACTTGGAGGGATGGCTGCAGTGTGTGGCTTACAATTTTCAGTAGAGACCTGATGTTTCAAATTAGATTACAACCTGTGTATTTCTTAGATTAATGTGTTCCGGCGGAGTAGGCCTACAAATTGTACCGTAAATGTGCATGATGGCGTAAGTATGCGTTAGCCGGAAGAACACAGCCAATGTAAGCTGTGCATAATCCTTAAAAGTGAGCATGTTAGTTTTCTGCCCAGTCTCGTCAAAATTGTGAATATTAAACTTCCCGGCCTAAATAAATTTCCTGGTATTGGGCAGTATGGCCATAGTGTGGTACAAAGACTGGCAGCCGGTGATAGGACTCATGACTCTGTTCACATTATTATTATTATTATTATTATTATTATTATTACTGTACAAATTCCGAATTCAGGCTAATAGGTTGCATATTCAAGTTTAATAAGAAAACTATCATTTGAATTCGATTGTGTTTATCACGTCTCCCAGGGGTAGTAAGAATTAGGGTATAATTTTGACACGAAATAAATGGGGTGAGAGGGTGTTTGCCTATGAATTTCTCGAATCATAACAGTGAATACCTGCTCACAGTTGTTTGTGTTTTTAGGTTAGTCCTGCTGGTGCTGAATGCTGTCAACAGTTCCCTAGCCCCTTATTTTGAGTTTTCAAACGATGTGGCTTTCATATACGTGTATCCTTCATGAGTATTACTGTAATAATTTATTAATCTGATAGTAGCGTTTTTGTTTCCTTCTTTCCCATATTGTCTCGGTCTTCCTAACGGTCTGTTTTCTTCTGGTTTACCAACCACGCTGGAATATAATATTCATTTCTCCCCTACCATCTAAACTATATTACAGTGGATCTGCGAGCAGTAGGTCTTGCTCAGGGAAGAATCCTATGGCGAGCATTTGTTACTGTGGCGATGAACTTGTGACTTCCGCAAACCATAAAGTAAGTAAGGAAGTAAGTATTATTTTTTCTTTCTGTTTTAGCGAATATCCTGCTTCCGTGCAACTCCATAGATAATCATAATGACATTTTCATTTACTATTTTTTTCTACAGGGTGTTTTTGTATAAACTACACGAGGAATAATTTACAGAAGTAGTTATATGTAAGATTCTTAGATTTAGTAAAGACTGAACAGTATCTTACTATAACTAATGGTGATGTGAGAATACTGGGAGTGGCACGTATCCGTCTGCTTTTTGCGTTGATTTTTATGACTTAAAGCAGGAATATTCGGAAAACGACTTTTATCGGTTGGCAGCAAACCGCGCAATTTTCCAAACTACTCACACAATCCGCACATAAACTGCAATGCCTACAGGCTAAATTAACTATATCAATTTCTTTCACCAAACATACTTTACATAAGAGGTTTAAATTGTGAAGCCCGCTTACTTTGTCTATTGGTTTCTTGGTTCGTACCGGAAAGGACTATAATATTCTGAACAAATCTCTTCAGGGGCTCAATACCAATGGATTCAAAATAATCTATGTCGGCAGTATCCTGTTCCGAAAGAATTATTATATCTTTGCCTGATCCGGCCGTACCATTGATCAGTGGCAGATGGATCCTGCTTCCTCATTGATTTGCTAACTAGGTGCCAATTATACAAAGAGACAGCTCGGTACCGACTCTTTGTGCCTTGTCCATGCGCTATGCTCCGGCAACCAATCTGTCAAAATCAGTCGGCAAAACTAGCAAATCACCTTGTCGTTTTTCTTTGAGTAGAAAAAGCCTCCTTCACTTAGCTCCATCTGTTTTGGTAGTAGAGATACTGGTCACCTTTCAAAGGATGCTGATCTAGCGACCAAACTCTAAAAATTCTCTATAAAACGGAGGCGTCCAACAGAGCGACTTTCTTTTCTTTCTTACTGCTGGCTCGGTTGGTGCGTCCTGACCACCCATCTTGCTTATTGGTCTTCCGGGGCATTGGCGCTCATTCCCAGTGTTACAGCCCTTGAGGGACCTGGGAACGCACCTATTAGTAAAGGAATGTGTGCAACTACTAAGGAGGGTATACTAGTGGGACTATCCTCCACGATGACAGAAAGGCAAGAAAACGAACATAAAACTCCAACAGAATGAAAAAAGAGCGGAGGATTAACCAGAATAAGACAACACGAACACCAAAATGAGAACAACAAAAAAGAGAGAGAAAGAGAGAGAGAGAGGGGGGGGGGAAAGAAATTTGCTAGGAGTAAGTACACAAATTAATAAAAAGTAGAACTATTGAAAGTGTTCCGGTATCGGCCCTTCTGTAGAGTAAGTCGTATTTAATACTGAATAGGAGAAACTATGCCGATCCGGCAACGTACTAAAATGCTGACCGTATTTTCCAGACAAATAATGAGCAAAGCGGGCTGCGGGAAATCAGCCTGCTCCTGAGATCAACAGGACGCCGACTGGCCAACATGGCGGTATGAAGACAGCAGCCCCATACGACAAATAGACGACAAGGGGTAATACAGGAGGTACGTATAGACACACTACAATAACATATACAGGAACAGTAAAAATGATAAAAAAACAATAATAGATCCTAAAATATCCTAATGCCATGCAGATAACGGAGAATATTGCTATCCAAACTAAGTAATTTTTCACAGGGAGAGTTATATATCTTAGGTGATTGTAAAAGCCTTGTGAGTTTTTGGTGTGCATATATAAGAGCGAACAACACAAAATGGAACTCAGCTAGGACTGTGTATATAGTTTCCACAATCGATAGCCTCTTTCCATCTTACTGGTAGGAGATGAACCCCACGTTTCTAAAATTCCAGAGATTAGCTGTTAAAGAGCGGTTGTTCGGAATTCTTCACTCCCTACACATCATCAAGCATATTCCGGCGATGGTTTTCTACAAAGCGCAAAACATGTGATTGGAAGGGGGGGGGGTTAAGTCAGAGTTATTGGTCGGGTGGTGTAAAGCTTCTCAAGTAAAGGTTCCCAATTGTTGATGGGTGATGATAGCAGCACATCGCCTGGCGTTATTATGTGGGATGATAGTTCGGGCTATTTCGTATGGTTTGGACACGATTCTCTTAAAAAATGCGGATCGACATCCAGATGCTGGTTCATCTTGACAGCTTCTGTCTTCGAATTTTCGAAATCAACGACAACATGTTCTATTGTTAACAGTATCTTCACCATACGCTTGTTGAGTGTTGCTGCAGGCTGTGTCTATGTTACTGTCGATCTCGAATTTAAAAACTGCATAGTCCCACGCGCTTCTCGTCGACCTACATTTCACCGATACGATACGTTATCCCTGGATGCTCTCCCTCATACACTGCCTGTGCATTTGGATGCTCTAATGTTCCGCTGATTACGTAGTTACCAATTCACGCACTGGTAGCTCCATTTCTGACGTCAGTAATCAGCGAACATGTGACGTGTGAAAACCTGTACAAGTTTTGCGATTACCTTTTATTTAGAAATTATTAAATAGTTTAACAATATGGAATACTTTATTGTAAATACAAGTGTTTAAATTAAATTCAAAGATATATTAATATTAATCTAGTTTTTATATTTTCGCGACAACACAACATTACGAGCCGCATGCTTCCCGCGGGCCTTTAGGTGGCCACGCCTAATTTAGATCATGATGTTACTTATACTGTATATGCCTTCCCTTGTGAGATCTATTTTTAAAGTAACAGAGGCTTATCCTTGTGTACAAACATCAATTTCTAAATATGTCTCTTATCAGTGGAACAATTATGTATTTTTGAAAGGAAAAAAAAATGTGTATCAATAATTCTCTATAATATACTATGCTGTGCACTACGTTGAAGACCTATAGTCAACATTTAGTTGAACAACTAACAGTGGAACAATAATGTATTTTTGAAAGGAAAAAGTTAGTGTATCTCTAATTCCCTACAATACACCATAAAGCGCACCAAGTATTTATAAAATGTAGCCATACGCTTATCTCTTTTATGTAAAACATACCTACATCATGCACATAATTTGCCCTCTTTGTATAAACCACCAGAATTAAATCCACTTTTACGTCATGTACCAATTTTTTTTACGAAATACATATGAATTAAATCTAATCACTGTATTTCTCTTCCTGTTACAAGAATTCCGTTCATGTTTCCAGTCCGAGAAAGAGATTCTGACTTTCCAACTTCATAATTTCGATTCATCAATAGGATAATTTCGTGTGGACATTTACCTATAAACAAATACATTCTTAGATATTGATATAATAATACTTTACACGTATTTCACATGTAAAATTTTCCTCGATATCTTCAGTGCAAGTAATTAAGCATCATTTTGTGGTATTGCCATGTCGGCCTTAATTGTGCGTAAATTCAAAAAAATCCACATGACATTGGTCGCAAGATGGTTAAAGGAAACAAATGATAACAAAAATCATGTTAAATGTAAAATTGATTCGTAACGAATAATATGTTACATGAATAAATCACACACATAATGGTGTCACTGGTTATATTACGAAAAACAAATAGGACAATATTTTTAAATTCCAAAAATGCCAACACAAAATCTGTGAATATCGAACTGCGCGTACACTGTTTAAAACTGCTGCAAAGTTCGTTGATATATCCAGTAATGTTTCAGAGTAATTCTGAAATATCCTGAGAGATATTTTTTTGCATCACTCTAAGTTCCTAAATTCTAGTTCGAACGTGATATTTACACATGCACAGAAAGAGATTTTCTTTCGTAACCAAGAAACAATTTTTATTACTTGGTTACAGTCGCGACATCCATCACGTGTTTTGGCAAAATTGATAAATATCCTCAGTGATTGGGGACTGTTATCCCTAATTAAACATATAACATGGCGTAAGTGCTGGAAGTATTTCCGTTAGTTTTCAGGGTTCAGGTAACATATTTCTGTACCTCTATGTTCTTCTCATGTAGGGCTTTCTTATCACTGGTAGTCCAGCACCTCGTATGATGGATTTGTAATTGAACAACCTGTATTCAATACTCACTTCAGGTTTTAGTGTTTCCTGTAAACACAAGTGCCACTGATAACTGAAAGTTGTCTGAATTTCATTAACTAAGGTAGCGAAATTATCCAGGCAGCTATAGTTGCCTGGCGTTTTCGAGGAACTCTGTGAAAATTATGAAAAGTGTACAACATATAACACCTTAAAATTTAAATATAAAGCATTGGCAATTCTTGCAAACCTAAACGAGGTTCACATCACAATGTCTTCATAAATGTTTTAATTTCTTTCACTTGTAACCTTCGTGTCTTGTCTTTGTATATTTTGGTAATTTATTACGAGTTCCTTAAAGTAGTCTCTCGCTCATCATCTTTGAATAATAATTGACCTTATTTAGCGAGACAAGGAAAATTAAATATGGTTACATGCTTAGCTGCGTAAATAGTTCAAGTTCTTATTACATTCACTTAATGATGAGTTGCTCATCCTACATTACTAACTTATGCCTTCGCATCCGAGGCGTGGCTGTATTGAACTATTAGTGTCAAAGTAATCTTATTTCTGACAGCTGAAAGTTTAAGGTAGTGTTTCACTACAAAAACTTCACCACCAGTAAAACCGCTACCTAGAGGGCGGTGGATGTGACTTATTTCCTAATATTGTTTACTAAAAAAAACTTATTTCATGCTTTGCTTACTTTTTAAACGAATTATATTGGCTTAACTTTGAAAGTGTAAACAAGAACATTATTACTTCCTAGCAAATGATCTGTATTAATTTCTCGTCGACGGCCTGTTCACAGATGAATTCACCAAACGAGATAAAATAGCTTTGAAGTTGAACCCAAATCGCTGTCTCGTCCATGTCAATGCAGAAAACATGTCCAGAGCTTGGCGTCTATTCAAAATATTATAACAGAACATTTGTCTACAATATATCAACTGACTCTCATGTCGCACACAAATATCGACAAGCATACTTCCAAGTTTAGGAAGCGGAATATACTTTACCTGAATTAGACTAGTGGGACTGAGGAAAATCTGCAAAACACAGTCGGATTGACTGTAACGAGTCAATACTTGAGAGTTTCAGTCATAACGACAGATCAGATTAGACTCAGTGTGTCTATTATGCTTATCAACATCACACAATTGAAAATAAACATATCCTAATCCTGTCCAACAGGTTCTTGAATCGGGATGTTTGACGATGGTCTGCAGACAAGTCGCTGAGAAAGCTTGATAAGGGGGTAAGGAGAAACCTCATCAATAGCGACTGGTGTCACAGGTTACTAAGTTATTTCCGCAAGTTGCTTTATATGTAAATTAAGGCGTAGTCTTGATGCCGTGATACGCTTTGTCCATGCTCCATTCAGTAAACAATTACAATCCATTCTTTAAGTAACTTCTCATTGAACTCTCAGAACACGAGTTTTCAACTTCCCTTGTAAGCACCTATTTGTCCGTTGTTAGAGGGAAAATTGTTTTCTTGTGTTTACTGCCTAACGTTACTCATGCATGTAAACGAATTTATGTGATGTAAACGATTTTCTTTAAAATATCGACACTGTGGGCAACCAACAGGAATACAAACAATATAATTCCTTGCAGTAGAAAGCACATTAACACTTGAAGTTTTGGCAGACATAGAACGCAAACATATCAAATCACAACCATAGAGAAAAGTAGAAAATATATGCTGGTAGAATTGCATTCAAAAGAAATCATAATAATTTCAATCATAGAAATTTTACAATTATCCCGTCTGTCCAATATAGAATGTTTGAGGAAATTCTCCATACAAAGATGTTCTGCTTCTTGTTGTAAACACGACTTCTTTATCTGAAGCGTCTGTCACCTAACAGTAGGAACCATGGACGCAGAATAATGTAGAACAGGAATTCAAATACACTCATCAAACTTGCTCCGAGGAAGAGTCCCAATACTCCTCCCACTGACACTGAAAGCAGAAATGTTATTGAAAGTGTATTATATTTCACATTAATCTTCAATATGAATATGTTAGGAGTGTACATAAATGACACAAGACGCATGAATATAGTTTATTTAATAAATTAAATAAACAACGTATCAGTATTTAGAAGTTTCTGCAAGGTGTGTAAGGCCAATGTTTTGAAATGGAGGACAGGGAAGCTATTAATACAGAAGGAACTTTCCACTTTCATTTAAATCACTTATAATAGACTATGTAAAGTCTATTTCTAACAAGTACGATGCATACACAGAATTGTATGCGCGTAAATTTCACACATGATAATATTGTGAACTTCACATTTGGCAAGAACATGGCGTTGTGTGATTTTAAAGGTAATAGAAACTAACCATTTACTTTACTTGCTGTTTTGGAATTTGCGGAAAACTTTGACATGATGAAATCTTAGACTATACATTCATCTCTGTCTTCTTCGGCTAATTATCAGAACTGATTTCAAAACATTTCGTTAAATGCTAAGCTCTCAACTTTGTAGATATCGCTAAAGATCAATGTGTCCTAGTATAGTAATGGGCTTACAACGGCTAGAGCGTTCCTTTTAAAGCAAAAGTATATTAGATCGTGATTTTTGAAAATATTTGTTTGCAATTTAAAGCTTTTAGTATTGTAAATATTCAATGTGTCTCTTTCATTACCAACTAATCAACTGCCTTCATTTTCAATGCACAAATATTTAATGCGAACGACTAATGTAAGTAAAACCGGCAAGATGAGAATGAATATGTTCCTTAGAAAATCTATTTTATTTCTTTAAGCACAGTAGATACTGTTGTGTGCAGAATGGAACATTAATTTAACTTAATTTGTAGCACCATGACCGGTCTAGTAAACTTTGATTTAAAACTAACACTACGATAATATAAATGACTCCAATTTCTTCCTTTTTTATACTATCGTTATTAAATGAAACATCTTTCCTATAGGATATGTTTAAAATGAAGCTACTTGCCTAGTTTTACATTGAATTATGTTAATAATATAAGCAAAATGTCTTTAATTAACCCTGGCTTTCTAACTGGGAGTCAATTTGTCTCCAATTATAGTTCAAACGCTGATTACACATTGTTGCCCAATACTTTGTGTTGGATTATCTTCTCCAGTTCCTTTCGAGACTTCATGTAGCGTTGTTGCGCTAGTGGACGATTCGTATTTCAAACGAAGAGC